>PVJA010010244.1:0-58027 GCA_004027025.1 Myocastor coypus
GAGGAGGACGAGGAGGACGAGGAGGACGAGGAGGACGAGGACGAGGAGGACGAGGGGGGAGGAGGAGGAGTGATAAAGGGGAGGAGGAAGTGGAAGAGGAAGAAAAGAAGGCAAAGAAGCAAAGCTAAGACTATGGACATAACTTTACGGGTAAAGGTTATTTGTTTTTCTTTGTTTGATTTGTAATATAGCATTGCTTGAGTTTAATTTATGAAATATAAAATTGACAATTGAAAAATATGTAAAGATAATTCAAAATATAAAACATAGTTGAATGCATAAAAAAGGTTAGACCAGTTTGTATCTTGGTTATAAACACTATGTTTTTGACCTTCTCCTCTACTTCAAAGCCTAGGGCATGTTCACCTTCCGTAACAGTGACTCTGTACATAGTTATTTTTACTGCAGAAACTAGGAAGTTTATACGAATAAGACTTGAAAGTTTTAGCTTTCTAACATTAGTGATTAATATTTCCAAACTTGTAACACAGATACTGGAGATATCTGGCTACGAGAGCACCAACAAAAAGAAGCTCACCTTTTTATATTAATCCTAATGGCTTGTAAAAGTCGAAAATTCATAAACTTATATTTCATGATCCTTGTAAGGTACATAGTAGGATGGACACTGTTCTGAATAGAATTCAGACTAATTTCAATTTTCATTTCACTTTCCTATGGAAAGATAACTAAGATGCTGTTTATTTTTCTTTTATTTCTTTTAATATTTATTTTTTAAAATTTATTAATTTTAATGAGGTTAAATAACAATGACACAGTTTCAAAAACATTAGTAGGACAGCCACAATAATTAATACAATACATAATGTTGTCTTCACACTAGTTGCTCAGAGTAAAAGAAGCAAACCTGATAACTTTTCTGTTTTGTTTTGTTTTTTTGTGGGACCAGGGTTCAAACTCACGACCTTGCACTTGCCAGGCAGGCACTTGTACCTTGGAGCTATCTCCCCAGCCCCTAAACCTGATAACTTTTCTAAACGCAATTAGTACGCATATTTCTTCTCAATGAACTAAGACAATGTAGCTGTATGTATAGTCCAATAGTCTATGCTAGTAGTGGGTTATCAGCACAACTGGCAATGTCAAAAACTGTTGACTTAAGCTTTTTATAGCTCAGCATATTACTTTTTTATAACTTGTGGTTAAACATTTCTGCTTGATGGTTAAGACGAAGTTAAATCAAGACCCATATAGCAAAAAAATGTAACTTTTGTATATGACAACATCCATCAAAACCCCTCAGGTTTTACTTTGAAACCATATACAGCACTTTGTACAACTGTTGTCAGTGTCAGCCATCTGAATGAGTCATGGCCATTGACCATGTTTGGCCATGTTTGGCTTGACCAGTTTGCCCTCTGTGAAAGCCTGAGAGAATGTTTTCTGTCTAGGTGACTCTCTTTAGGCACACTATACATCACTAATCCCTTTCCTCTGCGGCCCTATAATCTCCTTGAACAGGAAATTTGGGACACCACTGAGTTATAGGATGTTACAGTACAGATTCTCTTTTGGCCTGAGTCCTCACTGATCTAGAAGGACTAGGGCCAAAATATTGGCTATCTTTGTAGCCCTTCTTTTCTTCTAACTTCTGGCCTGCAAACTTAAGTTGTTAACCCTTGAGAAGAGAAGCTTTGTGATACTATTACTCTCTAACATAGGCACTTGTGCTTAACATTGTTTTTCTGAATATCAAAAGCCTTAGACTTAACTTGGAACCAGCATTTTCCATCAATCATTGATATTCTAATAAATCCCTATGGAATGTGATAAAAGGAAACAATTATAAACTTTTACACAGAAATTTAGATATCTAACCATATACAAAATTGTAGCAGATCAATCCTATGGCATTTTTTGTCTCTTATTATCTTTTATTACCTTTCTATAAAACAAATATTTACAAATAAGCAAACATTTACTTGACAGAGAGAGTATAGCAATAATTGATATGACATTAGCAGCACACATCTAAAAGATCAGAGTGACAGGATATGGGTAAACAATATTTGGATGGGAAATCTATTAACACTGTAAATTCTTAAACAATATTCTATTTTTATTTACATTTTATAAATATAATGTCAGTGATTACTTAACATTCATATGAACTGTAGGCCAAGAAAACTGATGTAAAGTATAGATTGATATATAGAGATTGATACGTATATATATAAGTTAGTGAATATATTAATATGTATTAATTAATATATGCTAATTGCCTTTAGAATATCCAAGGAATTATTAGTAAAATGTATTGGATGATAATTTAGCAAAAGAAAAATAATATTTTAGTACAAATAGCATCTTAATGAATTAACTGTTCATTAAAAGTGACAATGGTCACTTAAATTTACAACAGTTACAGTATAGTATGTGATACTTGGTCATTTGATATACAAAAACATATAAACTGACACTCTACTAGGTGCTCCTCTAACTATTGGGAAAATTACTATTAAAATCATTAACATTTTCTTCTCCTTTGGTATTATATTGTATTCCTAATGAGTGGAGACATAAATGGAAAATAAACAAATAAAATAAGATAAATGGAGAAAAATTGAAAAAGAAAAAGAAGATGGCAATTGATTTTAAGATAAGCTAACCAGAATATCGTACTGGTCCAATGTTAAATCGTTTGCATAGTTTCCATGCTGTGTGGCTCTCAGAGGTACTCAGCGACCCCCCTACACTGGCAGATAGGGATCTCCACAAGCCCCTCACAGCCTGCCGTCCTCAGAAGGTTCTGGAGCGCTGTGCCCAGTCATCTCTCTGAGGAGCTGTGGAAGCCGCGGAGAGCAAGAGCAAGGTGTTTTTCTGATGCTCAGAATAACACAAAACACTAAAATGTTTATGAATATTTTTCGTAAGAAAGCTCTTTAGCAGCCGGTCATGGTGGCACATACCTATAATCCCAGTGCTTGGGAGGCTGAAGCAGGAGGATCAGTGCGAGTTTGAGACCAGCTTGGGCTACAAAAGTGAGCTCAAGGACAGACTGAACTGCATAGTGAGACCCTGTCTCAAAAAGGCAAAGAAAAAAAAAAAACAGGAGAAGCTCATTAAGGCTGTGTGTGAAGATGAAGATGCAAGGAGAGCCTTAAAATGTTTTCTTTCTGAAATTTACAGTATAAACACTGATTTAACCACTGTAGTTCATCAAGGGTAGGGTAGTAATTTTCAATGACTATTAAGATTAACTATAGGGTTCTTTGAGATTTTGAGGCCTAGTTGTATTATGGTAGAGTAACGAAATGGAGAAAGAAATACTATTCCGAAATAGACATTTTTTAAGATGAAAAGAAATTTATAAACTAAAAGGTAATGAAAGTGAGCTTAAGAAGATTAAAGAGCTGGAAACGTCAGCCCCATGATGCACGCGACAGCAGCATCTACTAGGATGCTGGTTTCTCATTAAAACCTTTGAGGAAAACAAAGACTAAACACGTTACTGAAATACTTGCTTAATTCATCTTATTTCTAGTACAAAACAAGCCTTTTTCTGATCCCTTTCTTTTAATTCTATTGACATAAAAAAGTCAAACAGAGAGCTTCATGTAGAATTATCTCTTTCTCTGACACAATTTATGAGTTACATGCAAATAATAACTATCACGGCTGACATTTATGGAAGGGAAGAGTATCTGTGAGTTTTAGTTATATTTGAGCCTGACAGCAACATTATGAAATAATAAATATTTTATTGATGAAGAAATTGAGCTTTAGGGATGTGTTACTTGGTTAAGGTCACATAACCAGTAAATAACAGAGACAAAAATCAAAGCAGAGCTGTGGTCTATCTTCCTCATTCTCTTAAGAAGCATCCTTGTATCAACTGGCGTAACTGTAGAAACACGTTTAAATCTAAGAATTTGGGGAGGAAATGTGGATATTGCCAAGAGAGCCAGAAAACGTAAGAAACATTTTGTAGTCCTCAGTTATAAGAGTAAATATTAGCACTTTTAGAGAACTTGAGGTTACATCGTGTGCATGTAATTTAACCCTTCCTTCCTTCCTTCCTTTCTTCCTTCCTTCCTTCCTTCCTTCCTTCCCCTTCCTTTCTTCTTCTTCTTCTTCTTCTTCTTCTTCTTCTTCTTCTTCTTCTTCTTCTTCTTCTTCTTCTTCTTCTTTTTCTTCTTCTTCTTCTTCTTCTTCTTCTTCTTTCCCTTTCTTTCTTTCTTTCTTTCTTTCATGCATTTATTCTTTCTTTATTAAACATTACAATGGTGGTGAAAAATGTTCCAGTTACAGAAATAGATGGAGTACAATATGTAGAATGCAAATGAAAACTAAACTCTTAAAATTTAAATATGAAGAGTTTCTGGATCACTGACAATGAGTGATCCAGTAGATTCCTAAGGGGGAAATGAGGCTAAGCACATATAAAAAATATAAGTAGAAAGAGGGCGAGGACAGAAGCATAGGGCAAAGAAAGCAGGCCAGCAATAACCTGCCTCAGGAGAGGGCTAAGGGGTGGAGAGTACTTGCCAGATAGAAAGCCGAGGGAGGTGCTTGCAGGCAGAGAGCAGCGCGCATGCCTAGAGCAGGGGCACCCATCTGTGCTGGGAGCTGGTGCTTGGCCGACCGGGCCAGAACACACCATTTACCTGGCAATGGAAGGCATATGAGTATAGGACTGCTGCTGCTGCTGCTACTACTACCTAGTACTACTACTACTACTACTACTACTACTACTACTACTGCTGCTGCTGCTGCTGCTACTACTACTACTATTACTACCTAGTACTACTAACAACAACAACAACGACAATAATAGTAACAATAAGAACAATATAACAAAAACATAAAGCACAACAAAGGTGTGTAGGCCTTTTTTATCATTTGTTGTTGCTGCTGTTGTTAGTGGACATCGAACTGAGGACCCCACACTTGCCAGGCAGCCGCTGCTCCTCTGAGCTAAATTCCCAGCACTTATCTGGGAGTCAAGAGAAATCTCTGCAGAAAAATATATTTGATCAGGTAAACTAGAGAACCAGCCCAGAGCCAAATGTCAGCAAGCTGTTCTCACAAAAGTCCAAAATATATTGTTTGGTTTTATGAGCAACTTCTAAACTGTGCCGTCATAGTTTGACAATAAAATGACCATATGTGATATGCAAATAAATTGCCGTGGATGACTTCCAGGACAGCTTCACAAATTCAGGAGGGCAACAATCTCCTTCCGGGATCTATGCTCTGCAAGGCCCCATTTTAAAGGAGTTCTGAATTTGACAACACACGTAATCGCTTGAGGAATTTTAAAACGAATATATATATATACATGTATACAGTTGTATACCAAGAGATTCTGGTGTACGGTTTCAGAATTGTCGCTGCCCTGTGGTCACCAACTTTCCCTTTTTTGCCCACACAGAGAGATTTCTTCTGTTTGAGACTTCAAATGCTAAAAATAGACTCACTGGCCAACCAGAAGCTTTGTCTGCCTCAATAGGCCTCAACCTCATAAATGACGATGTGTGCATCCAAGTGTCTGCCATTATTTGTTTAAGCATGCTTTTATCCCTGGCCTCTTTTTCTTTGGTACTCTGATGTATAGAAACTTCTGTAATTATTTTATTGTGCAAGCTCTACTCTTTTTTGAATGTTCTCTCTCTGTTCTACTATCAGATAAATTCTGCCTAAATGCACTAGTTTTATCTTTTACTTTCTCTACTCTACTATTGAATCCATACAGTTAAGTACTATTTTTTGCTCATTTTCAGAAGTGCACTTTCATTTACTTTTTAAATAATTTCTATTGGTTGACTGGGTTTCTTTGTGTGTGTGTGTGTGTGTGTGTGTGTGTGTGTGTTTCAAAAGAGTTTGCAATTAACCAACTTTTGTAACTAGTGGGTTTGTCTTTTAGGCAGTAAGAGAACACATTGTCTGTGAAGCTAAGTAGATGTGAGGGCTCAGGACATCAGAGAACCTGCACTGGAATGTCCTATAACTCAGTGGTGTCCCAGATTTTCTGATCAGGAGAATGTGGGGCCACAGAGGAAAGGGATCGATGATGTATAGTGTGCCTAAGGATAGTCACCTAGAGAAAACATTCTCTCAGGCTTTCACAAAGAGCAAACTGGCCAAGCAATGGTTGTGACTCATTCATATTGGTGACTCTGACAAAAGTTCTACAAAACACTGCCCGAGGTTTCAAGGTAAATACTGAGGGAATTCAACTGAACTTGTCAGATGCAAAAGTTACATATTTTGTTGTGTAGGTCTTGCTTTATCTTAGTACTAACCTTCCAGCAGAAAAGCATAACCATGAAGTATGAAAAGTAAAGCCATATTAATACGCTGAACTTTAAAAGCCTCCAATCAACAGCTTCCAACATTGCCGGTTCTGCTGCTAACCCCCTACTATTATCGACTATTGGACTGTACATACAACTGATTTGTCTTAGTTCAATGAGAAGAAATATTTGTACCAATAGTGTTTAGAAAAGGTATGGCTGCATCTCGTACTCTGAACAACTACGATGAGGACAACAATAAGCAATACATTAATTATTGTAACTGTCCTACTAACCTGTTTTGAAACTGTCTTATTGATATTTCTTTCTCATTAAAATTAATAAAATTAAAAAAGAATTTGCAATCAATGGTTGAAGCATATTTGTGATAGGTTATTTAAAATCCTTGTCAACTAATTTCAAAACACAACCCATTTCAAAGCTGTATCATTTGACCTTCCTTTTGAATTGGAGCTGTGGGTTTTCCCTTGGTGTTTGTATGATAAATGATTTCCAGTTACACTCTAAGCACTTTATCAGTCGTGCTAGAAGACCATGGAGTTCATTTAAACCCATTATCACTGTAGCCATTCACTCTACTACTAGGTCGTAGCAGGCAGGCCCTGGTCTACTTTCGTGTGCTGTGGCTACAAAGATTTGAGAGACTTAGTTTGATTCACTTGTTAGGTGTGGTGGCCCTGGGAGGCACACTGCTTGCTGCTGGTGCTGGCTGTAGGAGCACAGGATCTCACTGGGCCCAGCTGCCTGGGTCTCCTGGCAAACAGGAGAAATCTCAGATCTGCTAAGGTGTGGATTACCGTGGCAGTTGGAGAGGGCTGTTCACTCCGCTGCTTGGGATCCTACTGGGATATGGGGAACCCTGGCGTCAGGACCTTGGCTCCTGTCTGGTGCCTCCCTGCTTCCTCTCTGGTGTTGCTTCCTAATCTGCTTCCCTTCCTCAGGGATGGACCTGCTTCAGAGCTGGGCAAACATGGGTTAAAGTCCATGGAACCCTGAGCTAAATGAAATCTCTTTTTTTAAAGTTTCGGATGTTCTGTACCATGTCTCAGCAAGTGGAATGCTGATAAAGACAAACACAGCCCTTGCTTTTCACTCCAGGAAACTAGTGCTACTTCTGAAAACCAAGATAAATGAACCCCAAGGTCAGTCAGACAGGAAGCCCTTTCCCCCTGACAGATCTTCGTGAACATTTCCTTGTTTATGAATGTTCTGGTGTCTGTTCACGTTATTCTATGTTTCTGGGGAATTTTCGTTAGAGTGCTTGGGCAAGAACCAGCCTGGCTCTACTGTGTGCCTTTCCTTTCCCAGGGCCTCTCACCTACGGACTCGTGAGCTGTGGTAGAGCCAAATCCCACGTGTCCTCACGGACACCTGCAGCCCAGTGGAAAGAAGAGGAGGGGAAGCCACTTAGGTGTATTCTAAGGCTTCGTGATGAAGGACTTACATTTCTAGTAGGAAATATAGAAAGTAAGTTTATACTCGAATAATGTGATTGAGGCACGAAGTAGTACGAAAAGAAAAAAACTAAAGAGGAGAGCCATGAAGTGGGATGTATGTTTAGCTACATCCGTGGCCTTTGCAAAGGCTGCAAAAATGCCCACTGTGAGGTGGCTTTGACTTTGGTGAAGTCAGTGGACATTAGGCCAGCAAGGCTAGAGTGTGGCTTGCTCTGGATCCATGGTCACAGAGCAACACTACTGAGCTGTGCGCTCCTCTTGGCCAGATATCAATATCATCTTTGGTTTATCTGAAGTCAATAAGCCAAGTCTAGCTCATTTCCTACCTGCTGAACTCAACATTCACGGTTTATCATGACCACGTTACGTTTGGGGGGCAGACGGGAGGGTGAGGTGACCTTCACAAGTGCCTACCACTTCACTAACGTCAGCACAAGTACGGCAGTGAGACAGGACTCATGCGTTATAACAAGCAAACCTCATCTCCCTAGATAAACAAAAACCTTTAAAGAAAGTGACAGTGAAAAGAAGGACGGAGATGGGGAGATAGCTCAGTAGAATGAGCGCTTGCCCGGCAAGCGCAAGGACTTGAGTTCAACTCCTGGTTCCGCAACAAAGAAAACAAGGAAAATGAAACCAGTGAAGATTATGATGACGAGATGGGTTTGCAATTGTGTGTGCCACCATGGACTCAGCAACTGTGTTTAGCTAGGCCCAGGTTGGCACTTCCCTAGGAGGGGTCTCACTGAAGGCTGCACGCTAAATGGCTGAGTAGTGGATGCAGTAAACAGTATACCATTGTAAAATCTGTTATATCATGTATTTCTGTGTTCTTTCAAAATGGCACTTCTTATATAGTTTTTAATGTTTATAAAGTATAGAATAGCTTTCACACAAGGGATCAAAAAAAAAATCTCAGCGGTCTTTTGTTTCTCAGTTCTTCAGTGAATGCTCACTGTGTGCTGCACTCTTGATTATAAATCCCATAGAGTTTAGTCTCTCCAACTGCTTTTGAGATCCAGGCCATTACAGTCTGACTGTTTTCAGAGGATGAATTGGTGCACAGCTCAGCCTGGAGAAGCGGGGGTTAAGTGTGGGTTCTCTGAATCCAGACCCTGCCCTGCTCAATAGGCTGCCTTGTGCCCTTAGTATATTGGCTTTTGATGCCGTGGTGATTGGCTTTGTGGAGAAGAGAGACAAATGAAAACTGATAAAGCATTACAGGAATAATATATTCCAAAGGATGCTGTAGTGGCTTTCAGACGAATGCTCAATTCAGAGAGGGACTTGTTGAAAAACTTTCTGAGGACGGAAATGGAACAGAACAGGGATTTGAGCAGCTTTCAGAAATTTGCCATAAAGAGACCAGGTGGGAGGCTATTTTAGGCGAGTTGATCAAAATATCTGTTCCAAAGGTATGATCCTAGGGAAAAAGACTCGGGGCGGAAATTTCTTAGGCTGAAGTGTAAAAGAGGGAAAGCAGTTACAGTATAGAAGATTTTATGTGTCTTATAGTGGGAGTTCAAAATGCCTGTGGCTGCAAACATTAAAGGATCTCAGATGCTGGTGTTAGTAACAAGCATTTTCTGATGGCAATGTGAGAAATAATTTGACAGAAATAGCGAGAGCTAGAGCAGGAGCCAGTGGAGAAAGGAGCGTTTCAACATCGGAGCCACCAGGGCCAGGAGGAGGATTTAAGATTGAGGAGGGCCTTTTGGCAGGGACAAATTTTCACATAGTTAAGTGCTAGTATACAAGAAGAGCTAAAGCCGCAGTCATGGACTGGCATCCATGTGCACAGATGTTGCCAGCTGACCATTTTCAAATTGCATCCTCCATGAACAACCCTCGAATTCTACACACAGTCCACATTTCCTTAGTGCTGTCCAGTCTCTGTAAAGGATCACTTCCGTTTCTTAAAAATAGCCTGGGTCTGCAGCTCACTCGTTGGCCTTTTCCACCTCTTCTCACCTTTCTTGATCCACTGCAGAATGCGCTTCACTGGTCTTTGCCCTTGGTAGTCATCTTGCTAGGCCACCTTACACCTGGTAGCCAACGTAGCCTCCCAGAATCAACAAAGAACTGTAGCTTTCAGCTCAGAATGGAAGGCTGAGGCAGGAGGATTGCAAATTTGAGCCAAGTTGGGCAATTCAGTGACTTAGTGAGGCCATACTGCGAAATAAACAATAAAAGAAGATGCGATGTAACTCAGCGTGAAGTCCCTGAGTTCAGTCACCAGCGGGGGTGGGGACCAGGAAGAGGATGTTTCAGTGGGAACGATTCGTAAAGAGGAACAGAGTGAGCTAGGGAGCTCAGCTGTCGTTACTACCACCGTCTGAAGCGACTTGGTGGTTCTGTAGATGTGCACACTCGCAGGTGGATGTGGAAGGTGCTGCTCAGGTTGGAGTAGGAACTAGACTTGGGAAGGGCGGTACCTTGAGGTGCCATTTGTGTTTCTGCCGAGAAGTCAGAGGCGGGAGAAGCTAGTGTTTGGTTCTGGGTGCGTTAAGGGTGCAGCAGTTCTGAGGGAGCAGGTGAGCGCTGAGAGGAAGAAGCTGGATCTGAGAGCCGTGCACAGGTGTATGGACGCAGGTGACGGTGGCCTTGCAGATGTAGATGCAGCGAATGAACGAACAGTGGGCCTACAGAGGGAAGCTCAGCGGACGGGGCGTCGGACGGACATGCTGGCAGTGGAGGTAAGCACCAGAGAAAGAACCTGCGGCGGATGTGACGTAGAGCGGGAGGAGCGGGGAGCAAGCAGGGCCTGAAGTGAGGCTCCATCTCCCTGTCTCTGGAGGACTGAGGGGTCCGGGACAGACACCGCTGCTGGAGGACAGAGGATCTGGATGTACCCTTGGGTTCAGCAGCCCCACGGTCCCTGCACCATGCATGGCTGGCTTCTCCAGGGAGAAGGAATAGGAAAGGCAGAGTGAGTTGGGGGGAAACTTGAGATGCGGAAGGGCAGACAGTAACAACTGACAGGCAGCCGGACGGAAAAGAGAAGGAAAGAGGGTCAATAGGAAAGAAATTGTGCCTTCAAGAGACCTGGGTGGTGGAAGGAAAGAGAGCGCCTACTTGTGACGCCTGTGATGCTCGACAGAGCGAAAGCCTGCGCTGCTGATGCGCTGATCAAAGTATCTGCCCATGTGCTAAGCCAAGTATTAAAGGTCGAACCTATTTTAACAATAAAATAGCATGGCAACAAGTAAAACTGGGTGTCCCTACTACCCACCAGCGGACCCTGTCAGCCATCTTCCAAGGGGAGACTGGAAACCACTGCTTTCCCAGTAAAGCAACCTGGGAAACAGGCAGCAGTCAGTCTTGGTCTAACGTTTTGAAATTTTCTTCACTTGATGGACCACTAAGCCCCTTATGCTTTACTCCTGAATCTAGTATTTCACACTAACGGTGCTCATAACCCCAAACCTTGAACTGTCGGTTGACAGTTAGGATTAGTAAGGGATATCACAGGGTTACAATTACTCATAGTTCTTGAATGTGAACATTAACTCAATATCCAAAACACCAATGTACTTCCTCAGATGTTGGGATAAGTATGCAAGTCCTTTTCTAAGGAGCTTTGCAGTCTCATTGAATGTCTTCTGTTTCCACACTTGTTAGGGAGGAAATCATATTTATAGGAACCGAGGTGCCTCAAACTATCACAGTTGCAAGTGAGAATGCACTTGACTTTTAATGTTCATTAATTAGCGCTTAGAACAAATTTAAAGGAGACGCTCTAATTCATGTCACTTTATGATGAATTTTGAATGTTTCAAACAAATTTTTGTCTTATTTGTGGTTTCTTTTTCATCTTCTTTCTTTCTTTCTTTCTTTCTCTCTCTCTCTCTCTCTCTCTCTCTCTCTCTCTTTCTTTCTTTCTTTCTTTCTTCTTTTCTTTGTATTTTAGGGAAGGAGCTACAGGGTGTTCAGGGTCGCACTACTAGATTGGACTTGTAAAGCTCCGTTTGTTTACAGCCTCCCACGAGGTGGGATTACAGGTGCCCGCCGCCATGCCCAAACTCAGTTGCCATCTCCAGTGTGCCCCGGGGGCATAGCCAGCACAGCAGGCCTGGGAGTTTGGTACCCCAGCCCCTGCAAAATAAAGTCTTTCTTTCTTTTCTTTTTTTGGTGGTACTAAGGATCAAACTCAGGACCTTGATGTTGCTGGGCTAGCAGTTATTCCACAGAGCTATCTTCTGTCCCCTTAGTTGTGGGACCCAAAACCACAGCAATCGTGCATACACATTTATTTTTCTTAGCCCTTGATTTTTTTTTTTTTTTTTTTTTATGCCATTAAGGCTCCACATAGCAATCATTTTCCTCAGGTCCTTTCAACAGTGCTTTCAGTTGGTTCTCTCCACCATGCTAGTTAGTCCTGCAAGCAGCACTTCGTGCGTGTCGCGCTTGGTGACTAACGAGAGCACTGCACAGCCAGCTCAAGCGGTGTGTTTGCACTTTGCGCTCCCTGTTCTGTGCTCACACGCGGCCTGTTTAGAGAAAGGGACCAGGTGCACCTTCTGCTAATTACTCCACGAGCTTGTAGGTCCCAGTTACTCAAGCTTATTAACTTGGACATACATGGACATTCCTTATAGTTTCATGTCATTTTCATTTAGTTTATATGCTAGAAAAAATACATTACTTAAAATCACACTATTGGTTAATCATGTTAAACGTACTCCTGCTGGTTCTGATGTAGCTTTGAGGCAGTATGCTTTGGGTATCCCACGCCTGGTCTTGCATCTGCTAGCATTTAAGAGGTCCTTAATAATACTCATGTCTTCTCTTCTGCTTGGAACCAATGATAGTAGGCAGAGAAGCTGGGCAGATGGAGATAAATATTGTAGCTTTTCCTGCTAATTTCTTGAGATAAAAATGTGCATCTCACTCTGCGCCAGATGGACCTAGTACCCCAGCATTAGACAGCCCTGCTACAGCTGAGGTGCACCAAACAATCACAAACCATCCCTCAGGTCCCTGCAGTATAAATGTTACATCAAAGAGAGCAGTCTGTTTCCTTTCCCCAAGTCACCTGCTAGGGGATTTGTGGCCTCTCTCCAGAGAGGAAGGAATGGGCGTATAGACACAGCAGATTTATTTTAAAGCAATGGTTTTGAAAGTAGAGTTCAAACATCCTTGAAGCTTCCCCTAGAAACCCTTCAGGGGTCGACAAGGTCCTCTTTTTCCAGCCATATTTCTGAGCAGGATTCTTCTCAGGTACTGTAGCCAAGACAACACATCAGTCTGCTGGGTAAGAAACCATCCCGAAGATCTTCCTGACCTCTGTTAGCTCAGACAGGGAGCCGACTTGCAAAAATATATCATGGTGCATCTCCTTTCATTGTTTTTATTTGAAATTAGTATGTAGTTTATTAATCTTACTTTTAAGTCATACATATTTTTGAAGTTTCTTGGTTCATTACATACTAAACCTAAGTTGTACAAACAGAGCTCTTTGGTGTTCTCAGTAACGTTTAAAAGTCTAAGGAAGCCTTAAGATAGAAAGTTGGAAGCCCAGTTTTGAATGGACAGGCCTTTAGCTGGAAAGCTATGTAGGATATAGGTATTTCTCACCTTGTGCATTTCACTCTCAGCTCAGATAATGAGGAAGAACTCATGCTTGCTACACTGTGGCCCACTGATCCACTGCCTGGCACAGATTCTTACCTCAGTGCAATAGGTATTACAGTGGGGATGGTAGCATACATATTATAGACACCTAAGTCAGATAGAAACATCACAGTGGGACAGTGCTGGGCCCTCCAGGGGGTCAGCGCAGAAGACAAAAACACATCACAACTATGGCTGGGAGCACATCTGAAAATTAAGGTCACAATGGCCAGACTTACATACGTTCCCTAGGCAAGAAACAGAAGTTTGACATTATTAGTATGACATTTCTGCATTTCTTATATACATAAATCACTATCTCATTAGAACAGGGCTGGGCTCTCCCACCCACTAAGATTAAGCCTAATACTAAAACCAAGACTAAAGACAAGATTAAAAGTGTAGATTATTCACCAAGGTGAATGGTGTCATCCATACACATTTTTTACTATTGCATCAATATTAACTTGGCAGCTGTACTTAGCTATCTTATTGGTCAATCACAGTGTTGTCTCATGCTGTACCCATTTCACTGTTTTGCTGTATAAAATTTCATTTGAGCAGTAGGCTCACTGGCATGCCATTTAGCACCCCTCCTTTCTCTCAGGAGCTGTTCCTCTTCCTCATTCCTTTTTCCCTCAAAATTTTCCCAGTCTCAACCTCCACTATTCCTTGGAATTTATTCTATGACTTTAAGAAACAGGAATTCAGGGTACTGAGAATTCAGGGTACTGAGAATGTTGGGATTTACGTGTTTCTCCCACTGTCTGTTGGAGGTCCTATGTCATTTAGAGACAAAAGATTTAATTTACAATTATGGCAAGTGCATTCTTGGGGAAACGGGTACGTGGCCTTAGCTGAGGAGCTGGGCTCACGCTGACCCCATAACACAGGCAAAAGGAGAGGAAGATGGGACATCTGCTTGAGCTGTTCAGGAGAGCAATGCTGAGCAAGAGGTTGAGACTGGCCTGTGAATGGCAGAAAGAGACACGGGAGAAGGGCTATGGGTGCTGCAGTGCTGGGCTGGGGTCTGGGCCACCGCATGTCAGTCCTGGCTTGATAGTTCTGGAGGCATCCTCATGATTTGAGGGCTGAGCTGGTTCTCAGGAGAGGCTGTCTCTTCAGGGGACCATCACAGTCAGTTAGAGTGCTGCTGCCTGTGAGGTGGCTGAAGGGTGGGTAGGGCAGAGGGGCCTCGGGAGAACACATTGCCCCTGTGAATCCTGAAAGTCACTTTTCTTTGAGCTAGGTGTCCTCAGCCTGAGGAACAAGAGGTTAGTTAAATGCAGGGCTGATAAAATTTGTTTTGGTGAGTTTCAGACAGACAAACTTTAATGACTAGAAGGCCTACATGCATAGCTGAACAGGGATGAACTGCAGGTACCAAGTGACAGCCATTGGCTCCACTTTTAGCGACCCACAGGCATCAGTCACCAAGTGAATGAACAAATGCTTTTAGATCTTGGACTCCTTCAGAAGAAAATCCAAATGGTGCTTTATAAAAATAATATTTCTTCTTTAAATAACTTATTTTATGAAAAATTTCTAAAAAATAAAAATAGTTAATATACCCTCTATCATTATCTTCAGAGTAACTACTCATTACAAGACAGTTGAAAAAGGTTGCTTCTCCCAAAGAAGAAATAAATAGATCATAACAAAAATATCTTTATTGACTTTTATGGGAGATTAAAACAAGATTTCATGATAAGATAATGGGAGAGGAACAGTGGCTAATATGTTGCCTACGGTTACCTTCAAGTTCATTACTCAGAGAACAAGATATGGGCATTTAATTGTTCAAAGAATATCTCCACAAATCTTTTGTTTCAATGAACTAAGACAAATTAGTAGGATAACGACCTTAGCTGTCTTGTTTCTGTTAATTTACTTCTGCTGACTTTCTCGTCTCCCTTTTCTCCTTTCTCCTGTCCAAGTTTCCCCTTCCTTTGGAGCAGTTTTCCCCATTTTCACACCTGGGACCTCTAGTCTTAGTTTCTGAAGAAGTGCCATGGTGATTTCCACAGTGGTGGCTCTCGTCTCCTCAGCAACAGTGAAGAAGAGCTTCCTTCTCCCCACAGCCTCTTTAGTGTTACAGGTTGATTTCTTGATGGCAGCCACTCTTTCTTGGGTGAGATAGAGTCTCGCTGTTGTTTTACTATGTATTTCTGAAATAACCAATGACTTAAAGTATTTTTTCGTATATTTATTTGCCATTTATGTTTCTTCATCTGAGAAGTGTGTATTCGTCTCAAATGCCAACTTATGGATTAGATCTCTTACTGTGTAGATGGGACTCATAGTGATCCTCCTGTTTTCAGCCTCCCAAAGTGCTGGAATTACAGGCATGCACCACCACATCCAGTCTCCATCCCTGCTTCAGTGAATCCGTGGGTGGGGCGCAGGAGATTGGACCCTGGCATCTATGCTCTACCTATGCAGGCACTTTAGTCTGCTGAGCTATCAGGCCAGCGCTTTTTGGATTAAGTCTTTGAATATGAGTTGTTTCATTTTTTTAAATTATTTACATGTTCTCACTAGAAGCTACTTTGCTGAAGGACAGTTGGCTAAACTTTTCCCCAGTTTGTAGGTTCCCTTTTCTCTCTGTTGGTAAATATATTTTTGATGTGCAAAACCTTTTTAATAAGATGGTAGTCCCATTGTTGATGCTTCAAAGTATTTCCTACCTAGTCTGGGTTTTGTTTATGAACTCTCTGCCTAGCCCTACCTAGTCTTCAAGTTTTTTACCTACTTTCTCTTCCAGTACATTTACTTTTATTTTTTTAATCTCATTTTTATTTTATTTTTATTTTTATTTTTTTTCTTGTTTCAGAACTTTTATTTGTTTGTTTATTTATTTATTTTTATGGCCGGCTCAGCCTGCCCTGAGGACAGGGCTGGCGCAGCATGTGGCGCCAGGGATCGAACCATGGTTCCTGCAGCCGCCCAAGCTTTCCTAAGCAGGTGCTTTAGACCTCTCAGCCATCCTGCCAGGCCCCTCTTCCAGTACATTTAGTGTTTCTGTTTTACTATTTAGAGTCTTGATCCATTTCAGCTGTAGTTTAGTGCCTGGTGATAGACATGCGTCTAGTTTGTATTCTTTCACATGTGGAAAGGCAGGTGTTTCCTCACCATTTGTTAAAGAGGCCTGGTTTTTATCATGAATGAGTGTTAGTCTTTGTCAAAATCTTTTTGTCTATCTATCTATCTATCTATCTATCTATCTATCTATCTATCTTATCATATAAGTTTTGTCTTTGGTATTATGGTTATTGATTTGCAGATGTTGAACCATCTTTGCATTTCTGGAAGGAATCCCTCTTCGTCGTGGTGTATAATCTTCCTGATGATCAGCTGCATTCTGTTTGCTAGCATCTTAGTGAGGATTTTTTACATCTTTGTTCATTCAGAAGACTGGTCTGTAGTTTTCTCTTTTGGTTGGGTTTTATTTTGGTTTTAGTATCAGGGTAAAACTTGCCTCCACGAATAAGTTAGGGAGAATTGCTTCACTTTTGATATCATTAAAGAGTTTGAGAAATATTAGCATTAAATCTTCTCTAAATTCCTTTTAGAATTCAGTAGTGAGTGCCTTCTACATTAGTAAGTTTTCAGTTACATTTTCCATATTTTTTTTTTTTTTTTTTTTTTTTGTGGGACCAGGGTTCGAACTCACGACCTTGCACTTGCCCAGCAGGCACTTGTGCCTCAGAGCTATCTCCCCAGCCCCAACATTTTCCATATATTAACTGAAAATGGGTCACTCATAATATTTATGTCTGCTTGATTCAGCTTGGTGATTGATACATATCTAGGGATCTCTCCATTTTGTCCGTGTTTTCCATCCTATGAATGAAAATTTTTAAAGTAGGCATTAATGAGCTTTTGAATGTCCAAGGAATATGAGGTAATTTTACCCTTTTCATTCCCCAATGCATGAGTTTGACTATTTTCTTTTCTTTTTCTTTGGCTAGGGTTGACTAAAGGCTTATCAGTGTTCTTCATTCTTTCAAAGAACTAACCCTTCACTTCATTAATCCTTTGTGTTGCTTTCTTAGTCTCAATCATGTTAATTTTTTCTCTAATCTTTGTAATTTCTTCTCTTGTATGGGCTTTGGACTTGACTTTCTTTTATGGAACTTAGAGATGTAGCATTAACTTGTTTAATCACATCCATTCTATTTTCCCGATGTGAGCACTGCTACAAGGAAAGGCAAGGAAAGGAAAGGAAAAGAAAGGAAAAAGCTAGCCTATCGTTATGGATGAAGCAGTTCCATGTGAGCAGAATCCTCTGCTGGGCTGTAGCAGCCTGTCTGGAACAAGGCAGCAGAGGCAGGGCACCTTACATCCCAAGTCTACCAGGCGTGTCTTGGTTTAGCAACACTGTCTTACTACGTCCATCAGTTTATTTCTTCTTTTAAGATTCCAATCATGAAGGGTAAGTCGTCCTGATCCACCGGCAGCCATGGGGGTGGGTGTCTGTCTTATTAAGTCCTATGTCTAGCTTGACCTATGAATCTCTTATTTCAGATTGAGTTGGCCTTCATGGTGCATGTCATCACCTCTCTTCTAACTACCTTTGTTTTTATTTGAATTTCTTTGATTAGCTCTGAAGGAGGCGCCTCCTCTATTCAACTCTGTTGTCTCTGAACTTTCTTTTCAGGGAACGGAGAGAAATCAGTAATGCAAGTGACATAAATTAGCACGTATGTTGAAGCATTTTGGAATAAGAACTTTGGGGAATTACTTGAACATCTCCCTACTTCCAATTTATCTATTTTTTATTTTGTTTTTTATTTGAATTTCTCATTTAAAAGAAAAAAAAAAAACCATGTGATATTTAACTTTGTGTATATGACTTATCTGCCTT
Organism: Myocastor coypus; assembly: GCA_004027025.1. Lineage (NCBI taxonomy): Eukaryota > Metazoa > Chordata > Mammalia > Rodentia > Myocastoridae > Myocastor > Myocastor coypus. The sequence goes on from PVJA010010244.1 coordinate 18,216, forward strand.
GACGTTATGCTCTCCTTTGCATCTAATTATTGACGAAGGCCTTATGTTTGTCCATTGTGCTTTCAGTAAGCAGCTGGTTGAAGGCTCTGGGGCTTGATTGTCTTGGGGCCTTGTGGTAGTCTTTGTGTTACAGCTCTCCCAACTTCAAGTACTCAACAAAATTTCAAGACAGAAAGTATCGAGCTCAGATGCTATGAAAAGGACAATTTAAATTTTTCTTACTGACTTGCTTTTTTGCATTGTTTCACTACCTTAAATTCCAGGAGATAGCATAAATAACCTTGATAAACTTGTGTTCCTTTAAGGATACTTACAGAAAATAAAGTTGGAGATTATTTTCAACAAGATAATAGCATCTTTGGGAAACCTCAGGAGTAACATCTTTCATGCTTTTGCTACAAGAATCAGATTTATTTTAATCTATTGGATCCTTTCTACAATTTAGAGATTGTCAACCGTAGCTTGGTTATTCATTTTTTATGGTGTTTTATAAAATTTAGAGCAGTTGTGCATCCCTCGGTTAAATATATTGCTTAATATTCATACTTTGTTATGTACTAGCCTAGTAAATAGCTTCAGCTTAGATTTTCCATTTCTTTGTCTATTTAGAATTATTTACTAATATCCACATTATTATTATTGATTATTATTATTATTATTATTATTATTATTATTATTGCTTTAGCTTCTGTAAGTATCTTTTTAAAAATGTATTTGGTAATTGTAGCACGTTCCTGTGCAACTCGGACGCACGGCGACGCTTCTGCTTTCAGCCTCCGCAGTGTTGGGATCATAGGCGTGCACCCCTACACCAAGGCTGTGCGTGGCTCAGCCCGCCCTTGGGGGTGGGGCTGATGCACAGTTGGTTCCAGTGCAGTCCCTGCCCTTGCCTGGCTTTGCCTACGCACGCACTTCAGTCCACTGAGCGAGCTTGCCGACTCCTTCTGTCAGCGTCTTATATCTTTTCTAGATTTTCAGGAAATGCTTTCAGAATCACAAACTGAAGGAAGTAGTGTGTTTACGTATTGCATATTTATATTCTGCGTTGGTTTTTATTTTCTTCATATTCCTGTTGCAAGAGAAAAGGAGCAGCAGGGAAAGGAGAAGGATGTGGGGGAGGGGGGAGGGGAGAGAGGAGGAGGAGGAAGGGGGAGGGCAAGAGGAAGAGGGGAAGCCACAGATCTGCAAGGCTGAAGCCTTTACACGAATTATGCGTGAGGACCTCAGGGTTTCTCAGAGCTTTTCCCCATAATTACTCTAGTATGCCTCTGTCAGATTATTGCCACTTTTTCATTTGGAAATTTTATGCATCAGTGACACAAGTGCAAATATAAATGGAAAAACTCAAAGCATTCAGATTTCAATCTTGACTCATTTAGTAAAATATTCTCTCCTCATGGCCTTGGTTGTCCCTTGGCACAAAAGGCGTCTACTTCGCTATTGGAAAGCTCATCACACACGCGTCTGCAGTGTCAATTAGCAATGGTGGAGCACGAGCTTTGTGCTGAGCTCCTATGAATTCCTGTGGAAATCCGTCGTCTTCCAGACTAAGGCATCAGTCAGAGAGGATCCAAATTATTGTCTAAATTTACATTCTCTTGTTATGCATGAATCTTTTTATAACTTCCTATAGGGTATTTAGAAATAAACAAAAGTTTGTTGTGTTTTGCTTTCTCTTGGCTGCTACTGTGCTAATACCTTTCTGTAGCTTTAAGGTCTCAATCACAGGAAGGAAGCAGCAGAGTTGGACCTCGGAAGGAGCTTCGCTTGTGAAGAAGGGAAATTGGCTGGTACAACGTGGGCTTCCTTATGGCTCTGTTTTCAAAAAAGTAATGTAGAAAAATGCGCACTTTCCTATGGAGATTGGTTGCACTGCCTTGGAAATGAATTTTGTCATTTATGTCTCTCTATTTTTATATTTAAAATCCACTTCCTTTAAACTAACTTATTTTTTTCTCCACTGAAAATCAGAGATGTTTTATTTCTGCATTTGGGCATGGCCCCTGAGAAACAGATCCTGAGATGGGTCAGATCATGCGGGCTTGTCTGGAAAGGACTGGGGAGGCAGGGCTGGGCACAGGGAGAACTGGACCAGACCCAGGTGGCTGCCGCCTCCTCAACCAATTGCACAGAGATCCTAGACCCAGGACACACCTCCGTATGGGACCACATGTGCCAAGCCACAGCAAGAGCCACACCTTTCTTCTCCTTCGTGTCCCGGATATCAGGTGAGAACTACCTGTGGAGGGGGCCGTCATCTTGTGCGAGGTTTTTCCTTTCATCTGAGACCAGTGTATGGGGAGCAACTGAGTTATGAATGATGCTGTTCCTTCTAGCGAGTGTCTGTCTATTCCTGACGGGGAATCTGTCCTCTCACCTAGATCAAGCTGGCTTGATCTAGTGGCTTTGTGAAATTCACTACGTAGTTAGACAGCTCCCTCAGATCTCTAACTTGTCTTTTCCTGCAGAGACTTGCAAGGATGGGAAGATTACTAGGCCTAAATTCTAGTCCTTATCACTGTGGCTCATCCTAGGACCACCACTGACCCTGTAGGCCCCTCCGTTGTTCCTCCGCCTGGGTTCTTAGCTGGTTTATACAGACCAGCTGGCACGGTCTTGCAGGTGTATTAGCCGTGTTAGATCCTCACAGCCATGCTTCTGCCCTTTATCTACCCTAACTGAGCAGGAAAGGTGTGTGAGACACGTTGATAGATCTCGTAAACGTGAAATGTGCCCTTCCTTGCCTCTACTGCATAACAGGACTCCTGCCTTGGCTTAAGTGGCACAGTCCTCACACCAAGAGAGTCATGACTCTGCTCCTTGTTCCTGGTCTTCTGCTTGCACGAGCAGCCCAACGCGGTCAAGTTGCAACCACAGCCAGCTTTGGACGAGACGTGATCTTCGTTCCCTGGTGGAATGGGACGAGTTAACCTGGGAAGCCTAGAGCACGAGAAGAGAGGCACATGTTTGCCAGGTCCATCACTGTGACCGATGCTCAGCAGGGCCATCCTCCTTCAACCCCGTGGCTCCCGGCGCAGACCCACGTGTTCCCTACCAAGGACGCAGAGCTTGGTAATGGTGGTTGTTTCAATGCATGTGGAGAAAGGTGCCCTGCAAGCTGGTAATTCATGTGAGGTTCATGTGTAACACAGTGGGTCTCGTGATCGTGTGTCTGTGAACTCATCTTTTTGACACCATGGAAATGTCTCGATCAGATATGGTGGTGTAGTAAGCTGGATGCAGGAAGACTAAACCCTCTCTCACCCTGAGATAGTGATGCTGGCTAAGGTGCCACACGCAGAACATGGTGTGAAGTCACTAACCCTGCATGTGTGATCTCCTGAAAGGACGGTGCTGGGCCGGTAGCTCAGTGTTGATTGCTGACACTGGCAAGCGGAGCTGTTGGCCGTGGCTGCAGCTAACTCAGCCTTGGGGGAAGGGGCATGGGGTACGAGCCCTTCTGGCTGGCAGTCAGTGGCTGCACATGCTATGAGCCCAGTGTGCCAACCCCAGGCTGGTTAATGGCACAGTGCTTGATGTCACTGGGCTGAATTACTTGGCCACATTGCTTGCTTGATTCTAGCTTGAGTTTGAGATTCTTATGAGTTTTGAGATACTTTATGAGATTGCAGTGTATAATGCAAAATACTTGACTTCCCCTCGTGGGGCTGATCTCGGTGCCCCTTCTCCAGTTTTCTGTGCCTTTCTGGAGGTCCATGCAGCCTAGTTGCAACCCCCTCGTTTTCTTTTCAAAAGGATCAACTAAGCCTATGCTCGAAGATCTGCCTGTCGGAGGTATTTCTCTCTGTCTTTCTGGCCCTGTCTAAGGCGAGCTACTCTAGCTGGTGTCTATTTTACAGGTAGATGTCACGGGAAACTGCTTCAACAGTCGCAGGCATTTTCTTCCTGTCACTTGATTTTAGAGATGACTCCTTCCTCCCTGGTGGCTATGCATAGCAGAAGGGGCACAGCACAACTGTAGTGACCTGGTAGGCCTCGCCACCTGTTTGGTCCACTGGTGCCTGCTCAGCCTCATCTTAAAAGCACTGATTCTGTGTTGCAAGTGGATTGCTGCTGAGCGAGCCAAACCTCGGGGCCTCCTGGGTCTGAGGTAGCTAGAGCTTCCCTACAAGTATGGCAGCCTCATCACGTGCTGGCTCGCGCTCTTCTCCTTAGGCTCCAGTAGGAAGCCAGCCAGTCCTTCGGTATCAGTTCATGGAGGACATCAAAAGGAGCATCTCTGAAACCGTAGTAGGTGTTTACGCGGTCATTCTTTCACTGGGGCTTTCAGTGTCCTCTCCAAGGTATCTTCTCCATCACACGTGCATGTGACACCACAGACAGCCATGGACTCCACAGCCCATAAGATAGGCTGCTCATCCTCCTGCCTCCACACCCCCCCCACAGAGACTGTCCGGGGCTGCCCACTCAGAGCTGCAGCCTTGCATGCCAGCCTGGTCGAGGGCTAGAGAAGAATTCCTTACTGTGGAGCGTGCTGCCTCCAGCACCTGATGAGGCTCCAGGGTTTGCTTTTCCTTCCCAATGGGAGAGCCACAAGATGCTTGGGTTTGCTCTTAATTTTGAAAGCATTATTTCTGAACCTCCCCATCTGCTGAGGCTGCAAAGCATCTCTCACCTCCTGGTTTTCTGCTTCCTCTGTTTGGTTCTTCAGTCTCAGTGCTGCACCCAGACCCTGCAGCATGCTAGGCAGGAGCTTGATCAGGGAACTGCGGCCCTAGCCCCTGCCCTCTGCCTTTTGAGCTCCTGTCCTCCGCTTCTCCCTTCATGAAAGACACAGCTGTCAGCTTTCTGCCCTCAACATTCCTAGCAGGATGCTGACCTAGAGAATAGCCTGTCATATTGCCAAGGCTATTGGCCAGCCAGTTCTAAGTACTGACTTTAACCAATCAACTTCTTCCCACACACCTGCTCCTGTAGGACCTGGCCTACAGAAGGCAGTTTGCTGAGTACATGAATAAAGGACAAGCTTTATATACGGATATTTCTTTAGTCCTGGGGGTTGAAGCCAAGACCTCATGAACAGCAGGTGAGTCACTCTACTGCTGAACTATGTTTTAGCTCCTTTGAAAATTTTATTTTGAGACCAGGTCTTGGTAAGTTATTCAGGATTGGGTGAAATTGTAATTTGCCTGTCTCTGCCAACCAATTAGCTAGGATTGCAGGTGAGAATCACTGTGTCCAGTTTATGGTTCTTAGGAAAATGATATAAGAAATTCTGTGTGAAATCCAAGAAGGGGGATGTAAATGAAGGGCCATTTTGTTATATATATATATATATATATATATATATATATATATATATATAGATATGCAGCTACCTGTTTTATGTCATTATGTATCGGTGCTGAAAGAAATGACGAGAAGAACCAATGAATTCAGCTCAGAGGTCTCACTGAGATCTGTCTCTCAAAGTGAGCTGACCCACAGAAGGATCTTACTTTATTGAGTACTCAAGGACAAGCTAAGGAATTTACATAACTGCTTTGGTGAATACGGACTAGAGATCACTACGTCTTTTTTTTTTTTTTTCTTTTTGAGGCAAGGTCTCGCTATGCAGTTCTGGCTGGCCTTGAGCTCACTTTTGTAGTCCAGGCTGGTCTTGAACTCGCGCCGATCCGCCTGCCTCAGCCTCCCTAGTGCTGGGATTACAGGCATGCGCCACCACGCCCGGCAAGAGATCACTACGTCTTTTACCATTTACTTAACATGAGATTAACACAAATGTTGATTGAAAACATTCCAAGCAGGGGAAGAGACAACCATTAACATCCCTAACAAGGGAGGAGACAACAGTCAAGGAGCCATTAGAATAAACTGTAATCTGCCTCCTTGAATCCCAGGTTTTAGGAATCTCCAAGTAAACTGGAATCCCCAAGTAACCCACTATAGCTGTCCCTGGGCTTTATTATTCTCTACTTCTTAACTTGCTAGTTTCTTATCTCTACAACCACCTTCTATTAGTTCAGTGAGAAGAAAGATTTGTACTACTAGTGTTTAGATAAGATATCATGGCTGCCTCTTATACTCTGAGTAACTACAAAGGCAACAATATGCAATGTATTAAATATTATAACTGTCCCATTACCCTGTTTTGAAACTGTCTCATTGCTATTTCTTTCTCATTAAAATTAATAAAAAAGAGATTTTGTGTAGCTATAATGTTATTGTGTTAAGTGTTTTATTTTAAAGTACAGCATATATGGTGACTTTATTTCCAAAGCTCTAAGTATTAGGTGAAATTATTAAATATTACACATGATGGGTAGCTTTTTGCTTGTCTTTGCTACATATAGAACCTTCTCTATATGTACTAAATGTGATATAAGCTTATATCTGCTTATGATAAGAAAATTTTCTAGATAATGGAGACTCGGGACTCAGATCTTCTGTGGTCGCTGATTCTGCTGGAGCAGCATAAACTGAGGAGAGCACGGTAAGCACAATGTGTTGGCAAGCAAGACGTGTGCGAATTAGCTGCTCTCTGCTGGGGCTGCTAGGAAGAGGGCAAAGGAAAAGAGCAGAACGAAAGACATGATTTAGGCTAAAAAGTACAAAAAAAGGAAGAATAGGCAATCCAAACAGCATTGTTAACTATAACTAAGAAATTACAAATATAGAAAAGAAATTAAAATAATAAATGCTAAACAAATTCAATTTAAAACCGCATTATGCGTCTATACTGCATGCCAACCCTGTGAAACACGACTGTGGCTCTAACTTCTTCTTCATGGTCGCTCTGCGAGGCCCATGCTATGTCTTTCTTCCTCTCAAAGATGAGTGTACCAGATCAGAGAGAAGATAGCAAAGCCAAGATGCAAAAGAAGCCACCGAACACACTGGGAGGTGTAGGCCATAATTCTTCACAGAACGTTGGAAGAAGCAGATTATTGTCTGCTGAATAGCATGCTCCTTCAGAATCCAGGGAAACTCATTGCCCTTGATGAGGCATGCTCCAGCGAAGGCCTTAGCCTGGTGCACGGGGATGCTGCCCTCTCATCTTCCTCCAGCACAGCTTCTAAGTCAGTGTTAAAAGACTCTACCCAGGACTGCAAAGGAAAGAGAGCAGGAAGTTACTTCTTTAGTGTTATGTCATATCTTTGCTTTTTCTGATTTGAGCTGGTACAGCACTCAAGTATTTTTGAACAAAGGCTTGCATGACAATCTTGAATGCTATACTTCCGGCTGCTTAAGAGAACTCTTCAGATTCCAGTGGAACGTAGCCACCTCTCCCAAAGTTAGAAAGAGCTGGGTAATCAAGTTCTAATGTCCAATGTAATCTGTTCTGAAATTTCCATTGGGGTACTTGTTTTTAACATTATCAGAGTCAGGACAAGTAGGCTGACATGGACTAGGATAGTTGGATAAGCACTGGGGACCTTTTCCAATATACTGGCAGCAGGACTGAGTGCTTTGGGTAAGATGGAGGTGAGATCTGCCCTTGGCTCCCAGCACAGCTTATTGCAGACTATTAATCTTTGAACAACTTGAGGTGGTAAGCATTCATTGTGAACCGACATTGCTTTTCTTCAAGGGAATTGTTTTTCTTTGGCCCCCAGCCCTTAAAATGGAAGTGATGCTGCATGAAAACACATGCAGGTTTAATCTTTCGACATAGCTCACAATGTGCACAACAAGCACTTGGGTTGGTATTAGCGTGATAGTTTTAGGCATAGAGCAATAGCCACATGAGGTCACTGTTGTTCATATATAAATTATAACTACTGTACAAATCTTGATCCTCAGATTGGACAGCGCTAGGACCTGAGAGTTCAATACATACTGTATGTGGAGGGGTGGCTACAGGGTCATCTACTGCAAACTCTTTAGGAATACATTTCACTTTGGTATGCTTCTTTAAACTTTAGTCTTCATTACATGGGTAGCCAGCAATTATTTCTTTTTTTTTTTTTTTTTGAGACAGGGTCTCACTGTGCAGTTCAGGCTGGCTTTGAGCTCACGTTTGTAGCCCAGGCTGGTCTCGAACTCACAACGATCCTCCTGCCTCAGCCTCCCGAGTGCTGGGATTACAGGCATGAGCCACCACGCCCGGCTGCCAGCAATTATTTCTAATAAACACCAAAGTAAACTTTAGGATAGATCGAGGAGCAAAGCATGGCCTTTAGAGTGTACACAAGATTTATCCTGTCTTCATGTGTCTTAGACTACTTGTACGTGACAGTCTAGTCAGAATTCATTGGTGGTTTTGAAAAGCATGCTGAATTTTCTAATCTTAGGTCCAGCCAATTGTTATGGAAGATCATTAGAAAAATACAAAAATAAATCATTCATTATTTAGATCATTTATTTTAAATCCAGGGGGCCAAAACATTGATGTGGGAAAAGTACTAGTTGCTGACCTGAGTGACTGCTTCCTCACATTCAGAGGTATTTTGATTTAAGACTTTTTGGAGTTGTGAGCTGAACAATGACCACAGAGATACCAACTCTTCCAAATCACAGCATCCTGGGGACATTATAAACCAAAGGACAACATGGTTATGTGGGATCATTCTTGTCCCATTTTTCTGCCATTCTATCAACACAGGTTTTGTCAAGGTTAACGAATGCCTTAACGGTACAAACTCTAATGGACACTGGTTCTCTCCTTACTGAATTTCTCAGCAGCGTTAGGCAGCACTGGCGGATACCTCCAAAGCGTCCTTTTCCTCCTGTACTGCTTCTCATCACAAGCCCTCCTCTAATTATCTTTTACTTACTTCACTAGCTAGTGCTCTACCTGGAAAGACAACCCCTAAATATTGGTATTTTTATCTCTCCTGAATCCTCTCCTCATCTCTCTGCCTCTCCCCAGGTGATCTCTTTCAGTTTTTGTTTTAAAGACATCATGGATCTGCTTCTGGGCACCTAATTTATATCTTAGCCTAGTTCTTTGGCTTCAACTCCAAACTATCCTACCCAAATCTATGCATGGGCCACTACACCGCAGCACCATACGTATCCTTGGGCAGGACTGCAAGCACCCTGGGCACTTCTGGAATGCAGTCACATGCAGAAATGCTCCCCTTGCAAGTGGGCCCTGGCTCGTGCAAGGTGTTTACACTGAAGTCACACTGGTTACCAAACCCATGAAGGCTAAAAGAGAAAACACGTGAAATGACATTCTAGTATATGCAGAAGTCCCTTATTTTCTTCTGTATGTCAATAATTTTTGCAACCCAGTGGTAAATCACAGAAACTGTACTATCTTATCTGATCAAATACTAAAATCCAAGGAAATGGTTATTAACTTTCTACCCACACTTGGTCACCATTTCAGATTCCTGACAAAAAGTTTCTAACATTGTTTCTCTAACTGTCCAGAAAGAACTAGGTTTTTCTTCCATGTGGTCCATCACAAACCCTATTGAAAACAGCATAAACATTGTGATGCCTCATAGAAATGTTTACATTCTTATCCACATTCGTAATGGAATGACTTACATCTAGTCTTTTTCAGACTTCTCTTTTAAATACAAGTTTACCAATTTCATTTAGTGGAGATATGAAGAATTGATCTTCATGAAGCTTATATTATAGAAAAATTATGTATTATAAAAGTACCATCAGACATTTTAATATTAGTGCCATGTGAGCTAAAACTGACTGATAGTCATTTAAAATAGAAGGAAATTGGTCTGGTCCTTCTTCAGATATTTTCAACCTTAGTGACTCTACCTACATGTTCATTTCTATTTTTATGACTACTAGGCTAATTAATTATAAGAACTATATTTGGCAATCCCTTATTAACCTAGGACTATGCCTTTCTGATTATCTCTTTTATGAGACCAGAGATGACAAATGAGAAAAATATAGTAACATCAGAATGTGTTAAAATTTTTAGCCTAATGAATCACCATTCTGAATGGTTAATTTTAAGGCTTATTTAAGTCATGACTTTCTTCCACTTTGTTTTGTTGTGAATTATGAAGCATTCAACCCCTTGTCACTTGCTTTTCTTCCATAAGTTTAATTCGAGTCTGTTTTTATTTCTAAATTCAAAGAATTAAACTTTCATGTGACGCTGCATATGCTGCAGTCATATATCAGGGTATCTGTGTAAAGGTGGGTTGGCATGTCTTATGGTTAAAAATTACAAGGACATCATTGTTGACTGGTCTTTTGAGTTCCTTATAATATCTAGAATTCTCTTGCATGTAGAGTGAACAGTGGCATAGAATAAATCTCTTTTGATTTCGAAGCAACTTATTCTTCTTTGTTTGGCAATAAATACGCTTCTTTACAAAGAAGGACATTTTTCACCTTTGAAACAAGTGTCATAAATTAAAGCTGGAACATAGCACCTGGCAGCACAGATAACAGCTGTCCTTCATGGCAACTTTTGTTCATTAATCAAAGAAATCATTGCTAGAGTTGTTGGCATCCAGTTAAACACACTGGGATAGCAACACTTAGACTCCTCAGAGACTGTAGATTAACAACACTCTGTATGTGCATAGGGGAGGTGAGTGTAGAATTTCCAGCGTGTTTTAATACATATGCATGCGTGCTAATTACAGGTAAAAGAAACACACACATGCTTTTCAACAGAGCTATTTTCTCTCCCTGCGATTTCTAGATGAGTTACCTGGTTTCTGTTTCTGTGTATGATCAAGTGTCTATGCTGCAGTTGCTGTAAGATGCAGCATATGCACTGGGGCAAATTCCACTCTTCTTCCTGGTTGATGCTGCCCTCCACATATGAGATTACTGTGGTCATGTGGCCTGCTGGAAGACGATGTTGGCACATCCCGGAAAAAAAACATCTCCAATTGCCTTGGGAGTCTGCATTGGTCATCATTAATGTTTTCAGCAGGTGTGGGTGGGGGGCAACAGTACTGACCATGAGTGATTTTAATTTAAATTAAAATATCAATGGAACAAAGTCCTCCATAATAGAGCCTAATCCTACAGTCTCTGCCCTAGATTGAATCCAGGTTGTAGCTAACCTCCCTATAATTCCAGTGCCATGGGAGGCTCAGGAGGGAAACTCATAAGTCTGAGACCAGCCATAGCAACTTAATGACTAAGGGAGACCCGATCTTGAGAAAAAAAAAATGCTAGAAAAGTGCTAGGAATGAAGCTCGGTGAAAGGGCCCTGGGCTACTCCCTGGTACTAACCAAAAAATAAAGTGCCATATAAGAAAAATACATTTGTTTTAGTGGTAGCAGGGCTTGAACTCAGGACCTTGCGCTTGCCAGGGAAGCACTTATACTGCTGAGCTATCTCCCCAGTCTTGTAATACGATTCTTTCTGAGCAGTTTAGGGCTTGATTTATGACAATAGAATGACTTGACTGCATTAGTGTTATGTGTCCAATTAATACTGTGTATGACTTATGCTTGGACACTGGCATTCCGAGATGAGCTGACACGCACGCTGGATACTAGATCTTGAGCCTTTCTCATTATGTGCCCTATTTTGCAAACAGATTCTCCCCAAACTGGACTTTTCCAATTGTTAATGACTTCTTTCTCAGTGGCTTTGAAGCCAAGCACGCAGGTCCTCTGGATGTGCAGGGCTTTCTTATGTCTCACCGCAAGTTCCGCGGCTAATTGAAGTAAGAGATGCTGCCCGTGTTCTTGACCTGAGCATGGATATTCAAGGTGATTCCCACACCTATCACTTTCCAGCGAGCATGGAGTTTGCAGTCGGGCAGGCATGAACGTAGCATCTAGTCTGCCACCTATCATCTGCGTCCCTTGGAGCCTATCGTTATGTCCCTAAGCATTAGCTTCTGAGTAATATGGCACCATTGTGTGGATTAAATTAGACGAGAAATGTATCATGTTTAGCACAATGGGGTCAAACAACAAGCATCCATTTATAGTGTTTTGTGGCGTTAACATCAGTGTTCAGCCATCTCTGACTCATGGCATCAGTGACAAGGGAGCCCCGGGTCTGACTTTCTCCTGAAATCCGCTCAGATGTGTCCAGCTGCTTGCTGGATAGCCAATCTTGGTTGAGTAAAAGAACACTTCAAACTTATTGCTGAGAGAAGCAAATAGTCATTTGTGTAAGATAAATCACAGCTTGACCCTCTGAAAACAATCCCTACTTTTGGAAACCACACAAGCTATTTGCCTAGGTACGTAAGAGAAAATCCTACTGGTTATTCCTAATCCCTGGAGTCACAACCCTCCTCGCCCCCCATATGCCATTTGTAAATAATCGCTATTGACTCTAGCATTCTGAATTTCTCAAATCTGACTACTCCCTCATAAGTGCGACTCTAAGTAAGCAGTTTAATGCCCGAAGCACTGCAACTGAGCCCACTCTGCTAGCACCGGAATCCTTTTAATCGTTTAAAGCCTCGTTTCTGATCACACCGATGCACGCCTCTGAGCACTGCAGCTCGTACACGCATTCAGCCTTCTCTTTGTCTTCGCCACGGCCTACAGCCTCACCTTCCATGATCTAGGTCCAGCCCACGTCTCAGGGATCCTCTTCTCTTCCTTAAAGCTTTGTGCTACATTCTCATTGCTCTATTCGTCTTTCTACTCTTTGGATGTGATAAGTATGATTCTTCTCAGGACTTCTGAACTTTCTATTGCCTGGACCTAAACTGTTTTCTTCAGATATATTTTCATGACATCTGCCATCATATTTTTGGATTTCTGAACTCATGTTTTTTTTTTGAAGGAAGGAAAGGTTTATTTAGCTCACAGTTCGTGGAGGTTTCAGTCCATATTTGGTTGGCCCAAGGCTGAGTGGAGCAGGGCGGAGAGCATCCAGTTCATGGCGGCAGAACAGCAGCAAAATGGTGGCAGAGGCAGCCGACCAAACAGGGCAGCCGAGCAGCAGCACCAGCTCGAGCTCCAGTCTGTCTCTCTGTCTCTCTTTATAATACATGCAGGCTCTTCGCCTTAGCTCCTGCCCTAGGCTACACCCATAATTCCAGAAGTACTTCCACCCATAATCCCATCAGTACTAAAACCTATAATCCCAAGGATCATGGATCAAGTCTCAAACTCTAGAAGTCCCCACCCAGTTTTTTAGAGGGACAGTCCTTAATGATTCTGTGTTATGAAAGGTTATCCTATTCTTTGCAAAATATTTGATATGTCAAGTTTGATCATACCAGCAACTAGCCTGAGAAGGTATTGACATGCTTTTCTTTTTCTTTACCCCCAGTGCTATAAAGGAAGCTACCTTGTTTTTTCCACTATAATATTCTCAGTGGACAGTGTTTTTGGTATCTAGTGATTGTATTATACATACAAAAGGGAAAACTACTCAGATTTAGAGAAGAAGGAAGGGATCTTGTCATTTGTATGAAAAAAGATAAAACTAGACAGCTCAGTGGGTAGTGAAGTAAGCTAGACTATGGATGACAGTGTTGAAAGAAGGGAGAAGAAAAAAGATGACATGAAGGTAGAAGGGAAGGAAAGGAATGAAGGGAGGTGAGAAGAAGAGAAGCCAAGAGCGAGGAAGGTTATCTGAATGCACAACATAGGCTCCCTGAAAACATCATAGTGAAACCCATTATTTTATTCAATGAACACACACTAATAATTACAATGAAAATAAAACAAACACACACATCTATGAAAACATAAATTATGCAAACAGCATCTATGTGAGCAGCAATTATGGGGTCTGGGAAGACTGCGCAGTGGTCTAGGCACCTGGCAAGTGCAAGGACCCAGGCTGGGTTCCCAGTACCACGGGCCCTGCTGACCCCAGAAACCCAAGCGTGGTGGTGCATGCCTGTCATCCCAGGGTGGGGAAGGCTGAGACAGGAGGCTCAGACTCACTACAAGTCTGAGCTGCATAATGAGACCCTGGACCAAATACATAAATGGTTGGAAAATAATTAAAAAGCAATTGTGAATTATAGTCACCCACTATTCTACAGAACATTCGAACTTATTTTTGCTCTTTATAGGACAGTGAGTGAAATAATTACAACTATCTTGCTATGTTTACATAGATCAATGAATTTGTCCTCAAATAGCAACTATATTATTTACATTCCTGCCAGGGGTCACGAAGCTGTACCTATGTGTATCCCTGAGATCCTACGAAGAATCCACCGCCCTGAAATCTCAGCTTACTGCTGCTGAACAAGTGCAATGCCAGGGGTTTCCCTTCCGAATGCACCGCTCAAGTGGAGCTCTCCTTTCACCTGCATGAAAGGGAGCGCAGAGGCCCAGAGAGGCGGCTCTGGCAGACAGAAGCGCAAGGAGAGGCGAGGAAGAGTTCTCCGTCTGCGACTAGCACTGTAGCTGTTCAGAATGCGCGCATTTGCGTTAGAATAACGCTCCTATTTTTTTCTCACTTTCAACATTTTAAAGCTTTTTTTTTTATTTGTCATAAAACTAAAGGAGATAGAACCTACTCCTAAGTGTTCCAAATGAAGATGAAATGACTAGAACTTTAAGAAATGTAGTGATCTTCAAGAAGAACTTCTTGAGATACAGTTGTGGGCAGTGACCATAAAGGACTATTTGAAATGCAGTTTTAGCCAAGTTTCAGTGCTACACAGGCTTTCAGATGAAAGGTAAAATACAGAGATTATTCATCTTCATTGAAAACCAATTACTTATTGTGGCTTAATTTGAGAACTACATTATTTGCTTAACTATAAGTACTGGGATAGATATATTGAGCACATATAAGTGTTTTGAGCTCAGTGTGGACCTACATTAACAGTACCACTTCTTCAAGTTGAAAACAATTGTTCTATAATGTGCTTAAAGTTCTGTTACTTTAACACTTGGAATATTTTGTCATGTACAGTGGAGGTTACTGTCACTCTTAGTCATTTTCTTGTCAGTGGAATAAGAATAACAAAACACCATGAGAAAATAAAAGAAGTTGATTTTCGCTCAGTTTTAGAAGTCACAGTCCTTGTTGACCTCGCTTAGCCAAAGTATTAGCATGGCAGAGGACACAGGGCAAAGAGAAGCTGCATTTGCCCTGGCAGACAGGAAGTAGTGGGAGGAGTCAGGAGCCAGAGAGGAAGTGGGCCACTCCAGGTCCCGCCCCCAGGGTCTTACCTTTCCATACAACCCCAGCTTCTAACAGCAAGTAGGGCACAGCACCACATGGCCAGCACCCTGCTAACAGCCTGGCCTGTGAACACATGAGATATTTGGGGGACATTCTTGGTTCAAGTCATAACAACCAGCTCCGAAAAATATTGCAATGGGTGACTAACAAGGTCAGCAGCACAGTGTATGTTCTAGGAAATAGTTGGGCAGTTGCTAAGAGGTGGCCACAGCTTGTTTCCCCATTCATTCCTTGAAAGTGACCCTGCTGTCACGCTGGCCGGTTTTGGCCCACCACTTTCTGGGACTTACAGTCTTACATTTATACCTCTTGGATTTTTCTCTGGTAGATGATCTTTAAAATCTGTAAAGAAATAGTACGACAAAACAAAACCCAAAGCTCTTCTCAGCTACATTTATTTCTTTTTCTAGCCCTTGGTTCAAATCCTCATGTGAAGTCGCATCAATGCATGTTTCATTTTTTTATTTTTTTATTTTTTGTGTGGGACCAGGGTTCGAACTGACAACCTTGCACTTGCCATCTATCTCCTCGGCCCCATCAATGCATGTTTTACTGCACATTAGGACAGTCAGGAGTAGGCAGATTTCAAGTAACCCTCTCTGAATCTGCCTCCCTAGCTACCCTGGGTTATTACAGGATGGCGAATGGTCTCATTCTGGGCAGGCAGGACAGGAGTGCCTATCCTAATCTGATAACTAATGTGAAGAACGTGACGCTCACTGTTGAGCATGGCCAGCAGCTGGGCTGGAGGCCCAGGGAATGCTGTGCAGGTCCCCACGGTCTCTGGCTCAGAGCATCATGTGATCAGGACAGCAGTATTAGTGGCAACTGGCTTGTCAAAGAGCACACTGACTCTACAGCATGTGATTGGTGAGAACGATGGGCGCACTGTGTGGGTTAATGTGACCTCTTAATTTTAGAAAAATGTTAATTAATTTTCAGGGAGAAGAGGAAGAAAAGTCCCAAGAGTTGGAATAAAACCCTCCCAGGTATACCCGATGACCTGATAAAGTTGTGCATTTGTAGGGGATCTGGAATTGGGAACTGAAGCAGAAGAAAGCCAGATGGAACGGTGACTGCCAGGCACACCTGGAACAGGGGACATTCTCTTACTACTTGATGACAACATGAATTCTACCGCTCAGTGTGCCTGTGGAGCTAGGGTGCTGTTGCTAGCACGCTTTCAGCTTGGAGTCCTCCATCAGGAGGGCTAGGTGAACTTTCACCTGCCCTAGGGACAGTGGGTGTCCATGGATCAGTGTGCAGAGGCTACGTGGCCTGGCTGTTGGCACACAGGCACTACTGTGATGGATACTGGCGCACTGGGAGGAACGGGAAGCCCCGTGGCCGAGTCTGGGGTGAAGCTCGCAGGGTTGTGCTCCAGCGCAGTGTTCAGTGGGCTCTCCGCCTTGTCTTCGCCGTCCCACAGATGTGAGCCTGTGCATGCAGCTGGGTGAACCAAGCCCAGTGTCAGCTGCTGGCAACGGTTAGAGGTCTGGCGCGAGAATGCAAGAAGCAGGGAGCTGATGCCTATGTTATGGGCATATAGCTTCCACGTGGTGCCTCTACTTTGTTATGGTCCCCACTTTACAGAGAAAGATTAGAAGATCTAAGACAGAGTTCAAAATTATAAACACAAAAAGGGGGACTCAACATAGGGCTGCTGGCTCGGAACCCACACTCCATACGTAGCCACCGGTGTCATCCGTGTTGCCAACTGCATTTCCTAACACCTCATCTGCTGCAAACCGTCCCACTGAAGCCTCAGTTTCCTTATGTGAAGAACAGGAGTAGCAGTGAATGTGACAGATGTTACTGGGAGAAATACGTGGAAAAGTGTGCAAAATGACCAGGGTGGAGCTTGAAAGGTGACAAACACCCAGCAAATAAATAGATGAAACAGAGAGGAAGAGAGTGAGGTCAGGGAGAGGGAGAGGGACAGGGAGGGGCAGGGAGAGAATGAAAATCCAGGAATCCAGGAGGAGGAAGAGGAGGAGGAGAAGGAGAAGAAGGTGGAGAAGAAGAGGAAGAGGAAGAGGAAGAGGAGGAGGAAGAGGAGGAGGAAGAGGAAGAGGAAGAGGAAGAGGAGGAGGAAGAGGAAGAGGAGGAACAGGAAGAAGAGGAAGGCAGGAGAGGAAAGAGAAGAGTGACGTAAGACTCACTTTATTGAGAAGCTCTTTACAGGACTCTTCAACAGTGTTAGTGCCAGACTATGTCTAAACATCTGGATTTTCTTATTTCTTTTGGAGTGCTGTTTTCAGTGTCATATTGTCTATCTGTGGACTTACACTATTCGGCCTCAGCTAAAGCAGAGAATTGGAAAGCACTCTATTCTCTACAGTACGAAGCCCTGCTGTGTTTTACTGTGTTAGTACAGCTTGCTGCTTGAGAAACATGCAGTGAGGCAAGACATACTCTATTTTGTGTATGAACTGAGAAAATAAGACTTGAACGCTCATAAAGTATTACACCAATAAGCATTATGTCAGAACAAAGCGTGCTTAGTATTTGAGTTGTGAGATTAAAGTATGCATGAGACAATCAGCAGGGCAGATCTGCTTGAGAAGCCTTCATGAGCTGCTGGATCTGCATGCTGGTCAGTGGCCACTGCTGCCCAGCTTTGCCGGCTGCGACCACCATCGTGCTTCGTTAAGGTCCAGTCTGCAGCGTGGAATGCGTGTGTTCCTTGATCTAAATAGTTACAGCATTCCACACCTTACAATACTTTCCCATTAGCAAAGGAAAACCTTTCAAAAAGTCATCTTTGTTGGTTAAACTAAATGTGTTTGTAGTCTCCACTTTTAAGATCGTTGTAGAAAAATCTCTCCATAGTTAAATGGTTTGAAGCCTGAGACAGTGGCATATTGCCACTGTGTGAGATGTGGAGCTGTAACATAAGGCACACCACAGATGTGTGTGACAGTCAAAATTCACTTGTACCACCAAGCCACGACAGGGTGTAGGAGGAAGGGTGCAAAGCCTCATCTTTCGGTCCTGCTGGGAGCCAGAAGATGCCGGGAGAGGAGGAACAGAAACCACTCGAAGAACTTTAAAAGTTCTGTGATTTTTGTGAGGTTTTAAAAGTAATTTCATGAGTTCTTTTCCAGCTTTGTTCCCCATCTTACTTTCTAGTTCATCATATAAAATGGAATTCTCTAATTTTATTTTGATAATTGAGGTTTTTGCACCAGGAGTTCAACTGAAGACTTTGCGCTTGCCAGGCAAGCACTGTATTGCTGAGGTAAATCCCCAACCTTACGCTGCTGTCGGAATAAACACGCTCTGTGCTTCTACTCTCTCCATCCAAGTAGGCAGGTTTAAATGGGAATATATAAAAAAGTTAGACTCATATATATGACACCTAACCTAGGCTTTATAAAAAGTATTAAGAGGTAAAGAGTGTGACTACGTATAACCCCCCCCAAAAAACTATTGACACAAGTACTTCTGAGTGTGAGGATACCTACGATGATGAATCACTTTACAATAACATTGGGCCATTTAAAACCTTCACCAAAAGGGCTGTGGAACGTTACATCCACTGTATGTGTGCACATTGTCACATATCAAAACTGAAACCCAAACCAAACACAGTCTTTATTGATACATCATGTTATAGACATATTTGCACATGTCTTAGACTTAGTTGGAAGACTCGGACCCTTGATTTCTGGCCCCAGCTGTGGTGGCTCCCTGAACTTCCAGTCCCTTCCTGCCAGGCTGTTACATGTGCAGCTGATTAGGCAATCTGCCTGGGACACAGCTATTGCCACTATTTGCTGCTCAGTTATCCCAGATGTTTTCTGCCTTGCAGTCCAGAGCCAGTTTAAGTACTATGCTTCTGTTCTACCCTGCTGGCAGTGACTTTACCTCCTCAGAATGGCTATGGCCCTCAGCCCTCACCTGTACTGACATGTGGCTCTTTACACATTTTTTTTTTGGATTGAACCCAGGACCCTGTACTTCTGCAAGCATTTTTTCCCACTGAGCTATCTCCCCAGCCCTATACCTTCTATTTTTGTTAGAGTAAGTTTTCGAGTCTCTGCTCAGTTTCTGAATGTTTACCCTAAGGTGGAATCTGAGTTTCCGTTGCTTTCCTCCCAGCTGCTAAAAGGTATACTGGTTTGTTTGCTTCTGCTGACCTTTTGGGTACTACATGTTCTATCAGTGCCTCATCTTGGAAGGCTCCAGAAGGTTCTGACTGGCAAGGAGAGGCGGGGACTCACCGAGTCTGGACACCGAAGGGCTGTTGGAAGGCGGAATAAGAGTAACTGACCAGGCCGAGGTGTTCCATGTCTTTTTCCCAGTTCTGGTTCAGGATGAAATCTCTACAGGGGCTGTGTAGACAGAAGGCAAAGCCTCAAGGACAATGTTGTGCTCTACCTTTTTGGTCCTGATACCTCCAGCGTGGGGCTGTGGCCTCAGTGTGAGGTGGCGAGGTGGCTGGAGTGTGGGAGGCCTCAGGGGAGTTCCTCAGTGGCCCTTAAACTTTCTTGTCACAGGTGAGGAGTATCCTGAAACGTCTTGTGGCCCCAAGGGAAAGTCCCCATCAAGCAGACACTTGTGGCTGGAGATGCCTAAGGCTCAGAGAGGCTGCTACCAGCCTGACGGGTGGTACTGCTATTGAGAAGTGTATTGTGATTCCACCTTCGTGCTCATGCTGTTTTGGCAAAATGGCAAACATGAAGCTGGAGATGTTCCGGACAGAGGCACCTCTGCACCCCGTTTCTGAAACAGCCATAATACATACGTGAAGCCAGAGAGACGTGGAGATGTGCTACCTCGGCGTTCCTTCCCCTAGACCATTACCAGAAGTCACCGAGGAGGCCCCACTTTCATCAGAAGATGCCCTGAGAAAGCCCAAGAAGCACCGGAGAGTCGCTATCTCGGCTGCTCAGTCCCAGCATGTACTGCGTGAAGGTGCGGCTGCCGAAGCTCGACCAAAAATACCAACCCCTTGTTCCCTCCAGATTTTAAAGGGACAACTTAAACGAAGCACTGGCCGAAGAATATATGCCAAGAAAAGTAAAGCTGGATATTTGATTGGGATAGTATACCTATTTTATAGGTGTCTGCACTATGAAGAGGACACGGTTGTGTTCACAGTAGCTCTCATCTCCCCGGAAGCTCAGAATAGCACTGTACCAGCACGCAGCTCAGGCTGGCCTTGAGCTCACTTTTGTAGCCCAGGCTGGTCTCAAACTCACATCAATCCTCCTGCTTCAGCCTCGGAAGTGCTGACATTACAGGCCTGCGCCACCACACCAGGCAGAATTCCTCCTATTCTGACCAGCTGCACTTCTTCTATCTGCCTGGCGTTTCTCTTTGTTACAGCTTAATATTCTATTAAATTGGTGTTTATTAGGGTTGTAGAAGGTTGCACGGCAAATAAAAAATTTTACAGTAACTACATTATCTGGAAAAATATTTTCAAGCTATGTAATACATCTTAATTACACAGGAAAAAAAAAACAGAAAACATTCTCCTATTGCTTCACTAAAAACTAATCATTTGTTTAGTCTCAGTCTATTGAGTGATTTAAATACTTGACTCCTCATCTCAGCATTTCAGCAAAGGAAGTCATTTTTAACTTTCATGTAAGTGGACAAAATAGGTCCTCCACTATTTGCTTTATCGATGGTATATGAAACCAAAGTTAATTTTTTAGTTGTTAAATTGAATTCTGTTTAACTCAGAACAGTGATTTGCAGTCATTTATGAACTGTCTGAAATATCAGCATAAAGATAATTTATTTTAACAAAATAGCATTAATGCCTAGATTTTTATTGATCGATTACTGGGGATTGAACTCAGGGACATCGCACTGAGCTACACCCCAGCGCATTCTGTGTGTTGGTTGGTTGGTTGGCTGGCTTTGATTTGCTGTATTTTGTGACAGAGTCCTGCTAGTTGTCTATGTTGCTCTGGCTAGGTAGGCTCAAAATTTCCAGCCTCATGTCTCTGCCTTCCGGTGTTCCTATGCTGTAGGTGTGTTTGTCCCACTGGCTGTGGCTAAATTTGCAAGACAGAAGTTGTATCTTAATAGCTCCAAGAATTCCAATCATTTGAAGCCTGGCTTCTCCCTTCCTTAACAATCTGCATCATTCAACGGGGTGGGGATGCTGCAGGATACCACCTTCACAGAAGGCGAGCTGAAAACTGCTGGGTCACTAAGGGACACACGGAAGGCCTGGATGACTCTTGAAGTCTTTGACAAGGGCACTGCAGAGTGGACACCTGTTTGGGGCATCTTCTCCTGTGCTTGGCCCTCTTGCTGCCTTGCAAGGACTTCAGCTGTGATCAGTCAGTTCCTGAGAGAGCCAGTCTTCCAGGCCAGGGGTCACAGGTGGGTGACATGCAAATAATACTGTGCAGAATGACCATCCTAGCTCCAAGCCTTTCCAGCATGTGTGGGGGGTGGGGCTGTGAATATCCACCCTGGTCCCTTCCCCTGCCATGGGTTCCTCCAAAGCTAGAGTCTTCTGAGTGGGATCCCCAAACTTTGCGTGGCAGAGACCAGTTCCCATAGAAGCAATGAATGCAGTGGAATAACTGGACCCGGCTCTGCAGTTGGCTGTAGCACGTGGCACAGCAATAGTAATTGCATCACCACACTTTTTTTTTTAAATGTATCTGTACAGGGTTTTACCACCCAGCTTGGACTCCCAGTGATCCTCCTGTTTTCAGCTTCCTCAGTGTTGGGATTACAGGTGTGTGCCACCATGCCCAGGCTCGGCACAGGCCCAGTGCAGCATGTGCCAGGGACTGAACCCTAGTCACTGTATTTGCCTAAGTGGGTGCTTAGTCTATCACGCCCTCCCCTTTATTCAAATGTACCACTAGGCTTATTGCTATATTTAGTTTTCAATTCTTATGCTAAAATCATCAGTACAAACTAGAGGAAACACAATTAATTTTTTAAAGATTTCTGATAAATGTTTTCCTTTCTAAATGACAGCTAATCTAAGATAACGTACTAACATTATATCTAGGGTTCATATGTTTGTAAGATAATTATATTGGCATGCTTAAAGTAACCCTTACTATGTAAGATAGGAGTCTTGAAAATATTCAACTTGATAGTAGAGTGGAGCACAGGTGAAGGCTCACATCCCAGTACAGGCTGGGTGTCCCTTAATAAAAATATTTGGTATCAGTATGTTTCTGAAGTTGGACTTCTAGAAATTTTGATTTGTGTGCATTTGCATATTCAGAATGAGGTAATGTGGTGAGGAGACCCCAAGTTTTCTTGGTATAAACTCACACACATACCTGGAGAGAATTTTATGCATTATTTTCAAATAGTTTTGTGCACAAAGTCATTTTATCGTGTAGTTTTCCCCGGGCAGCATCACATCGATCCTCTGAAGTTTGTACTGCGGACCATTTCAGATTCAGAAGGGGGATGCTTGGCTCGTTCACCTCAGGCATACGACCTGCCGGGCTTTGGCACATTTCCTCAAAGCACAAGGTGAAGCCATGTACCTTGGGAGGCCGCAAGCCACCTTTGATGAGGCAGTCCAGCCCAGCATAGCTTGGAACTGCAGCCCCAGTTCTTCTCATGGCATAATCCCTCATTTTGCCTTAATGTCCCTTCCAAGTTTTCTCTCAAGGCCAACAGTTTGGATAAAGAGATAAATGAGTTTTATTGCTGTGATTCTCTCCTATAGAATCTGTCACTAGATAAGTTCATCAGGAAGTAGAATTGAACTGTCAAGAGGAATCATCGTAGAAATGTCAACAATATATTTACAGGACTCAGTCCATTTTATCACCTTTACAAGGCGTTTAACAATCATTATATGTAAGGAATCCAAATTAAAATGAGAAACGAAAAAAAAGATTGTTTTAAGTAACGGTATCTACTTCCGGTAAAGGCCCCGCAGGTATGAACTGACGCAACCCTGGCAGAAACAACTTGGAATTAATTATGCCTTGTAATTTCTTCTATTTCCTTGAATCACTAATGGTAACACAAGCCAACACATCCATCGATTTATTATAAGATTTCCTGGAACATACTGGAACATTGGCCGGAAGCTGCTATGTCCCACACTACAGATTTGGTACCTCAGGATGACAGATAGGTGTCATTTTACAGTAGGCAAGGCAGGGGGCCAGCCTGGGTCCAGGCCTAAACGAGAGCAGAGGAAAGAAGGGATTCCTCGTAGAGGTCTCGGAGGCGATGCTCACCTCACCTCTGCTGTCCGTGCTGTGGCACTCACGGCTTCAGATCTCGGCCCACGAAGCTTGCCCCTTGCTGTGACCTTCCTTTTGGGCCTCTTCTGATTAGAATCAGGCCCACACAGATAATCCCGCTGGCTCACCCATCTCAGAGCTCCCATGTTAAGTTTGAAAAATCTGTTGTGTCAAAGGGACGACAGCATCATTGCCCAGTCGTAGGCTCCTTTATTACAGTGGCCACGTCGCGGGGGTGGGTCTTCCAACAGGAAAAGTACAGAAATGAGAAAAATCCTAAACAATTAGAATACTTGTCGTTTTGTATATGTAAGCTGTGTGATATGCAGCCTAAAATAATAATCTTAAAGTAGCAACTAAATTTACACACAGTTCTGAGAGCTACATGTTAACATTTACAACAGCTGTATAAAAAATACATGCATTACCATTCCTCTCATTTTATCAGAAACACAAAGGAGCTTTCTCTATGATTGAGTAAGTAGCAGAGTGGATTATGAAATGAAACTGCTGGTAGAGTCCATGGGATCTAACGACCGGGGTAGATCTTCCTGCTCTATGCTTAGGTTAAAGACAAAATGCCTTGCTTGTGTAGAAACTAACTTGTGCTTCAAAAGGATGGCAAATTATTCCCGTACAGAAGGACTGAGGGTTCATTTTCTTTTTATTTACTCTCAACATTTAAAGATATTTTAATTTCTTTAATAGCTATTATTATTCAAACAAGAAAAAAGACTAGTCTCCTGATTACGAGGATAACTGTTCTCATTGTTTAAAATGACTGTAAAGGGGCCCAGTGGGGTGGCTCAGTGGTCTAACGTGCCTGCTTGGGCACTTCAGAGACCGAGGTTTGATCCCTGACACCACATGCTGCGCCAGCCCTGCCCTCAGGGCAGGCTGAGCCGGCCATAAAAATGAGTAAATAAAAAAACAAAAGGTTCTGAAACAAGAAAAAATAAAATAAAACTAAAAAATTCTTTAAAATGACTGTAAATGGGCAAAACTCAAAGGGGAACTTCTCAGGGAAGCGACAGAACCCGGCTGCGGCTGGGGCTTGGGCTCTTGCTGAACTGAGCACAGGACAGGCGGGTGCTCACCCAGTGTCTGCACTGACTGTCGTCCAGAGTTGTCCTGGAAGATGGATGAGATGCTTGGTGCAAAATGACCTTGAGAAGTACTTGGAAGCAGGGTGCCAAGGGGAGCCAGATGGAGATGCAGAATATGTAACCTATTTTCCCCACAGAAAGAAGGTAATTAACAATAGTTATGTCACCGGGCTAGTCAAGGAAAGCCCTTAGCACCTTAGAGCCTCATAGTTTATGGCCTTCTTCCGGAATAAAAATGCAACCAGCACTCCAACGTGAGACAGCTCTCCCCTCTGCGCTCTGCTCCGCACCAGCCACTCTTCTCAGGGCTGTGATTAATGTTCCTTCCACTGAGGCGCCCATTCCAGGGACACAGGAAATGGATCAAGGGCACAGCCACCTTCAGGAGTGGGACTGCGTCTCTAACTAGGGCACCTTTCCTTAAGGCAGGCATGCTCTAGACTGTATTTAAAGGCCCTGGTGTGTGGTCTTCCCTCACAATGAATCTCTCCTCATTCTTCAATAAAATTAAAAAAAAAAAAAAATACCGGTATAGTGACATCCCAGTGTGGCACAGTGGTTTGGGAGCAGATTTCAGTGTCTCTCAGAAGTGCTGTCGAACTCGTTACTTCTGTCAGGGAGCATGTGTGATTCTCATCGGAATACTCAAGTTCTCCTTTGGTTATTGTGTCTGCAAGGCATTGCACTACCTCTCGGGCTTCCTATGATGACTGAAGCAGATGTAAAACTTACAGGTGGTGTGGAAAGTGCTCATAGTTAACAATTGACACTGATAATATTTAGGGCTTATTTTCCTGGTAACACTGTGCAGGTGACTGGTCAGGACCAAAGGCCGAAGATGGCTTCAGGTGGGATTTTCAGGAGGCAGGCGTAGTGGTTTAGTGGAGTAGTTTATGCACCAAGTGGACAGAGGGGATTCCAGGGAAATGGACAGGGGATAAGGCTGGGCAGAGATCCAGTCCAGAGTCCGTGGGTGAGCAGGGTACCACTGGGGACAGTTGGTGCCCCAGCATCGTGGGGGTGCTGACGGTGCAGGAGGCTGCAGGTGCCCGGCCTCCTGGCTGTCAGCTGAAGAAGCTGGGGTCTCTAGGCACTGCTTCCCACGTGTACTGGGTTGCTCTCAAGACTGACATCACTTTCCCGTCAAACACTTCCTGTGTCAAGAAACTCAGTGCCATGTGCTTACACAAAGAAAGAGGGTGTGTACCGAACAGACTCAGCCCGTGGGCTGTAGACACCAGAGGGAGAGACCAGTGAGCCACAGATGCTTTTCTATGTTCCTTTCATTTGCATACTTGCCAAAAAAAAAAAAAAGTAACACTTAGGGATTATGGATGGATCCACACAAATGCGTCGTTGCCGTGGTCAATTTGAAAATGTAATAGAACGTGACTGGCAACATGGCCACGTCTATTTTAAATATTCAGCGTTAGCATACAGTACGCTTTATTTCTTGTTTGCCCATGCAAAACGTCTGCCATCTAGGAGGTGCTGGACACCTGTGCTTAGGTGCAGACCAAGTACTAACAGCCACAAGAAACACGTGCTCCTGGACAACTCAGGCCTCCTTTTGCCCAAGGCCATGCAGTTTGCTACCTGGTCCAACCTCCTGTGGGTAACGCAGTACGTAGTGTCTGTTGGAATGTCCCTAATGGGTGAAAGCACTTTTTAGAAAAAAAAGCTTATTTACAAATGGAAAGTTTTTTTTTTTTTTTTTTAATTCTAAGGGCATTAATACAACATGTTGACACATTTAACAAGCGAAATTCTGTTTGGGCTTTCTAGGATTGCCCAAGCAAACACTGCTGCAGGTTTCAGAATACAGTTCCTATGTTCTATTCCATCCTTCTAGTCAATTCTCATGCAACATAACATTTACTTTGAAAAAGCGACCTTTTGGGTCCTGCCTGTAGTCCCTAGCCTAAATTGTCCTACACAAAAGCTGTTTTCTCAGCAGGGCCAAATCCCATTTGTCACGGAAAGAAAGCTGTTAGCTCGTTGCGGTTTCATCAGCCCTAACCTCCTAAGAAAGGCACAGGGAGCTCCTTGCTATTTAGCTTTCTAAAAGCTCCCTTGCTCCTCGCGGCGCTTCATTCCAAGATTCAAGTCCCCCTGCGGGTCGCACGTCGCATCTCCTCTTCCCAGCCACTCCCGGCATGCTCCCAGCAGTGGCTCCAGGCTCGGTGAGAAACTTGGTCGCCCTGGCTGCCGCGCCCAGAGCAGGGCGGCCCTGGCCGCCGACCGGTGCAGCTCTCGGCCCGCAGGTGGCAGCAGCGGGCTCCGCAGCGCGCCCCAAGCCTCCGAGGCGCTGCCCAGGAATGCAGCCCGCCGGGACGTCCCGGCCGGAGCCGGCGGGGCCGCGCCTCGAACCCCTGCACCATCCGCAGTGCAAAGTCTGAGGCAAGCATCAGCGCCACTCACTGCACCTCGCCCTGCCGTCCCACGCCACCCACTCCAGCGCCCGCTCGATCCCGTCCCTGTCCCCGTCCCGGTCCCCGCGCCGTCCCAGTCCAGGGCAGGGTGGCCTCCGCGCCGGGCTGGGCGCTCCGCGTGGGCAGCCGCCCTCCGCCTCCCGGGCCCGGGCGGCACCTGCACCCGCGGGCGCTGCTCCACCTCCGCCCCGCCCGGGGGTCGCGCTCGCGGGGACCAGCGCCGGGGGCCGCGCTCGCGGGGGGCGGGGCGCGGGGCGGGCGCCCGAGCCGCAGCCGCAGCCGCAGCCGCGCCGACTCCGCACAGCCGCTCCGCTCACCCCGCGCGCGGGCGGCTCCGGGCGGGCGGCGGCGGCCGCGCCAGGGGGCGCAGCGCGGGCCGGGCCCGAGGGCGCTGCCTGCCGCCGCCCCGTCCCCGCGGCCGCCCGGCTGCGGCGGCCAAGGTCTGCGCGGCCCCGCCGCCCGGGTCCTAATGCCGGCCCCTCCCCGGGACGCCGCCGGCCCGCAGCCCGCAGCCCGCCATCCTCGCCAGCCAGGTTGGCCGCGCCAGCTCCGCGCGCTGATTGGATAGAGAGGGGGCTCGACGGTGGCCGACGCGGGACAGTCTGGCGGTGGCAGGGGTCTCGGAAACCATGGGTTATTGCAGTGGCAGGTGCACGCTTATCTTCATCTGTGGCATGCAACTGGTAAGTGACACTTGGGTCCTGTGCTTCCTCGCTGTGCCTTGGAGGTAGTGGCCAGGGGCAATGCCGAGGAGGGTCTGCCAGGGATGAGGGCGGAAGAAAAATGAAGAAAAGGCCACCAAGAGAGAGAGTGGCTGCAGTGGAATATTTGGGGACCTGCCGTGTGGGGTGCCCCGGAGGTGAGCCTGTCGTCCCTGTTCACCCATTCCCGTCCCTCCGAAAACAGTTTGGCAGGTGCGGGTTAAACTTGTGGTCTTTAATTTCTTGAAGCAAAGCAAGATGCGCCTCTTGCTCCCCGGGCTTTGCATTCCGACTCATGTAGGGGCGTAGTGGTCACGCGCATTTTACTCTCCAGGTGTGAAACCCAAATGCCAGGATTTTTGACTCTTCTTCTGTATACTTTGTGCCGTGTGTCTCTGTTTCTTCATAGAGCTGTTATTTTTCTAGGACTATACTGTCTTAATTACAATGGTCTGAAAAACCACTATTTAGGGCAGATGGTATGCTTACAGCCGAGTGAAATGGAAGCCACCTTGAGTTGTCAAAGTATGCAGATGGAAAATAAATACTTCCACGAACTCAGAGACCCCCTTGCCACAGACAGAAGCAGTAACCTTTCCATCACAATTATGACAAGCAATGCCAGGGGAAACCACTCTGTGACATGGTGTGTGATGCCGCTCCTGAAGCGGATTGCTGACTGCTCCCTAGATGGAGAACTGCAAGTACTTTCTGAGGAATATAGTGCAGTTGTAAAGAGGCAGGCATCCAAAATCGGTAAACGTCATGTCTCTGAACTTCAGTTCTCTAAGGGCAACAGAGCACGGAGGAGCAGAGGGTGTAGAGGTGGAAATTATGCCACCATTAAGTGGCTAATTTGGTAGGAGGCACTTGTTCACTTGTCACCAAACAGCTTTCCTTAGAAAGTAGAAATTAATGTGAATAGTCATCCACATAGCTTAGCAATTGTTTGCTGTAAGCAGAGAGGGGCTCGGGCTGAAGGAGGCATTTGTTGGGAAGTCCCACCAACAAAAAGCATTTGAAAGACGAAACGCTGCTGAATCCAACGGGAACATTCTTTAACTTTCTCCGTTGTTTACCAGTGGCCTGACCCTCACTGAGTCTCTATTGTGGCCCGGTTGAATACGGTAGCTAGCGGAAGTGGTTCTTTTGTTGCATTTAGACTTGGGATGCTTTCATTTCCAGGAAAGTTGTGTGATGTGATCTATCCTGATCCGCACCCTTTCACTTAGTTGTATGCAAGAGCAGATGCATCTATCAACATTAAATTAAGAGTGTTATGTTTTCTCAATGATGTGTAAACTAGTTTATTTTTATATGCTACAGATTCCTATGCTTTTCAATCAAAGGTATTTTTTTTACTGGTGTTGGTAAAGCTAACCAGAATAATGAGGATGTTTACTTCATTAAACCGTTTTGTAGACAAATAGTCCACATTATATAAATGTTTTAAAATAATCCTTATTTTTATATATGATTCAGAAAAGGTTGCTGATTCACAGTGTGAAGCATAATGCCGAAGGAGTGGGTGGGCAGAGCTTTCTCAGGCTCTTTAGATTTTAGACTGTGATCTAACTTGTAATCATTAATGTACTGGAGTCTATTATTGTAGGAGGAAAGTGTATGTATCAGGAAAATAGTCCTTTGCGTGATGCACACCCAGTTCAACAAGTTAAGCCATTTCAGAAGAACTTAAATATACGAGTGGGGAAGCTAAATACAGGAAGTCGCATGTTAAAGCTTACAATTTCTATGTGTGTACACATGTGTGCACGCACATGCCTGTGTGAAGCAGTATGTCAGAGAAATGCTCCATCACAAAACATATCTGAGTCTTAGCTGAGTTGTTTAACAAGTTAGTGTGGCTGTAGTGCAGATGTGATTGGCTAAGCATCAAGTATATGCAGGAAGTGGAGGGAGTACTTTAGGCTTTATAGGTATCATGCAGTTTAACACTCCCGCATTTTATGTGCCACAGAGCTAATAGAGTTGCCAGCTGTGTTGATGTAGGTGCCAAACAAAAGGCAAAGGACAAAGAAAACCAATTGTTTTGTCTATTTATTTATTTATTTATTTATTTATCTATTTATTTATTTATGGCCTGAGGATTGAACTCAGGATCTTGTTCTTGCCAGGCAAGTGCGTATCCTACTGAAAGGTCTCCCAGGCCCAAAAACCAATCGGTTTATAAGATGCAGTGATCAGATCTTAAAGGACCTTGGTGATTGTTCATTATTTTTGATTCTTAGAAACATATTTAATGTGACATAAAATAATTCTGTTACAAATTATAGTTGTAAAGCTCCGCATAAAACACAAGTAGCACTGTATGCACTGCTTTTACTCTTTCTGGATTTTTAAAAACTTTTTGCACCTTTGTGCTATATGAATAAAGTTATTTTTAGAACTAAAACTGATATCCAAAGTAACTTATACTTAGTATACTACTGACTAACAAAGAATCCATTTTGTTCAGTTCTAAAGTGTTTAGTATGTGATCTTGTAACATTTGGGCCGTGTTTTAGTGACTGCATAATTTTACATTTATTAAAATTTACTGAAGCCAAAGATAGTTTAATATACAAACTTTGGAAATGTTTACGTTTCTTAACTTTATTAGGGTTCTGAATAAACTGATCTCCATAA
Source organism: Myocastor coypus (assembly GCA_004027025.1). Taxonomy (NCBI): domain Eukaryota; kingdom Metazoa; phylum Chordata; class Mammalia; order Rodentia; family Myocastoridae; genus Myocastor; species Myocastor coypus. The sequence goes on from PVJA010010244.1 coordinate 48,339, forward strand.
GCAGGGTATTGTATCTAATTAAAATTAAAGGATTATTTCATGAACACCAATCTGCAGTCAATCTTATGAGAGGGCAAGGTGACTTCTGCTATGATATGGGGGCTTCATTCTTCTGATTACTTTTCAGTGCAGAAAAGGGCATTAATGTTTCAACAAGTGATAGATGAACACAAATATTCCTCAGAAACATACTGGTTGGAATTAATATCTTTGGTTTTAAATATATTGAGAGACCCAGGTTCAAACTCATAAGCTTGCACTTATCCAGCAGGCACTTGTGCCATGGAGCTATCTCCTCAGTCCCTTTTAATTATATTTTTAAAAAGTAGTTTTCTTTTAATCTTTGGTCAACTTCAACTGTTTGTTTATTTATTTATTTATTTATTTATTTATTTATTTATTTATTTATTTATTTATTTATTTTTATGTCCGGCTCAGCCTGCCCTGAGGGCAAGGCTGGCGCAGCATATGGTGCCGGGGATTGAACCGAGGTCCCTGCAGCTGCCCAAGCTTTCCTAAGCAGGCGCTTTAGACCACTGAGCCATCCTGCCGGGCCCCTCAACTTCAACTGTAAAGAGATATTTTTATTAAGAAAGCAGAAATCATTTTATGAGATAAACAATCAGTACTTCATACCAAAAAATCAGTTAAAACTTCCATTTTATGAGAAGGTATCTGTGCCTATCGTAAATTGAAATCTTGGAGCTGGGTGGTGACACCAGCCACAGATTTCATGGTGACTCTCGTGGGAAGAGGTGTGATCCCTGGCAGCAGATGGGCTCTGTGTGCAGCATCCAGAGTTGAAGCTCATAATCTCAACCAGGTAATTTTCTTTTTATCATTACTGTCTCTAATGCTCAGAAACCGAGGATTTCAGATAGTGTCAGAAATCACTGCATTTGCAGGGACAGATTTAGCAGCAGAGGTTAGGAACAGTGGAGCTTCTTGTTCAAAAATTTCAACAGCTTATACAAGAGTTTAGCTTTTCTTTTGCAATGTTTAGTGGAATCAAAGAGTACTTTATTTAAATGTTGAAAACCCCTAATATTTCTTAGGGAAAAAAGCACTCAGTTATAATACAGAAAACTATAACTTATTTTAGATTGAAAAGACAGCTTCATTTTCAAGTAGGGAGGCTCAGAATTGCCTGCATTTTCATACATCAGTCTCCTATGCAGCACAAAAGCGTATGTCTCGTCAACTATTGAAAGGAAGTCTAGATTTACATTCAACAGATTAGCACTTGAAGCTGCCATTCTTGCCATGTGGTCTATGAGACATTGCTAACTCGGAGCAGGTGCACCTCGCAATCGGGTTAGTGCACGGGCGTGCAGCTGTGGAAGCCGCCTCGTTCGAAACCTAATTAAAAATGATCACTTGCTTTCTACCGTACTATTGCTCCACTTCTCAGAGACACGTGTACTCAGGGAAGACCATAGGTTTAACTATTGACTAAGTAAAAATTTTACTTTAATTATGGAGACAAGCAAACATTGTAGATCGATGCAGTCAGTGCTCATGGTTATGAGCTCTCTGAGTACTTTTCAGAATGGAAACCTCTGAAACGCAGGAACAGGAAGAGCACAGGCGATCTCGTGAGCTTGTGCAGGCATTGTTGAGAAGTTGGGCGGGTCTTCGGAAACATAGGCTGTAAGCGTTCCTGCCACAATCCATCTTGCTTGAAGAACCCTGAATTTCAGATTCAGATGCCATCAATAGAATCTTGACTTTGGGAACTGACCTGATTCAGGGAGAAGGCCGAAAGGCTGAGCACACTGCTTTAGCAACTTGGAAAGAAAGATCACTCTTTTCCTTATCATGTTTCGCACTTTTGCACACAAATCTTTTCTTTTTTCCCCCAGCAAGTTCCTCTTTCTAACTTATTTTTTCATTTTAACTCAGCCCTCCACTGCTTTGTCTGATATTTGCCAACAAAGACCCAGAACACTTTTCGTGTCCAAGTCTATTTTTTGGTTCACACACCAAGCGGCAACTTATACTATTGTCCATCTAAAATATACACAAGGTGCTGGGAAGATAGCTCAGTAGAATAAGCACTTGCCTGGCAAGCACAAGGGCCTGAGTTCAATCCCCGGTTTGGCAAAATAACAAACAAACAAACAAACAAACAAACACATACACCACTCAGCTTGTGTGCAGCTGTTACCCTGCTTTCTTGGATAAAGACCGTGGTGAGCAGTGAGGCCTACACACCATCAGTTCTCCTCACAGAGGACCCCTAAGTGACTCTTGTTCCAAAAGCTTAAGTGGGCATTGCTGAGACCTTGTCCACGATGCTCTGTACAATTTTTTTTTTTTTTAAGTAGGAAGCATTTATTGAGAGAAACCATCTTCTGTCTGAGAGGCACATAAGGGGGCCCAAGAAGTGGGATGCCTTTGACTGAGGCACGGCAGGTTCAAGGTGGAACCAAACGATAGTCAACCAATGAGAGGCACACTTCGGTAGTATTGATCAAATATGAAATCACAAAGTGGGTGTGGGTGTGAGGTGTGGAAATACTATGGAGGACCAGTAAGATCACAAGTGTAGTTGCTAGGGTTATATTGATTAGTTGGCGACAAAATAGGGAAACAAGTCATGTAGCAAGCACACATGGGAGGAAAAGACTTGCCTGGAAGGGGCAGGTTAAGGTGGTTGGTCCTCCACTCCAAGGTAATTGATGCCGGTTTGTAACCGGAATCACTGCTGTGCATTTCTAAAGGAAGAATGAGGGAGAGTGGAACATTTTCTCTTGAAGCCTGGCCTTCAGTTAGAAAGCCTATAGACACAGCCATCTGCTGCATTGGCCCTTCCAGGGCTGCGCCTTGTCTGACCTTGTATAATATTTCCACACTGAGCAGGCCACTGAGTCTGGACATGGGGGTGCATGCCTGTAATCCCAGCCCTGGAGGGTCTGAAAGCAAGATCATTATGCGTCCAGTCTGCATAGTGAGATCCTGTATGAACAAAAGCCAAAAAAAAAAAAAAAATCTTAATTTGTTTATTTGGTACAAGGTCTCACTGTGCAGCTCAGATTTGTAATGATCCTGCTGTTTCAGCCTCTGTAGCACTGAGATTACAGTTGTGCACCACCATACCCAGTTTTGGAGCTGAAATGGCATATGGTACTAGGGATCGAATCCAGGTCTTCTTTCCCTTGCCAGGCAGGTGCTTAGACTATGGAGTGATCTCCCGAGCCTGCCTTTTGTATTCTACAAGGCAGGATTTCAACCAGTTTGTGAAGGTCAATACAAAGAAATATTGAACTCTTTTCTTCTTGGCATCTGAGTGAAATCAAGCTTCCAGTAAGTCTAAAAACTATTCTTAAGGAATTGGGATAGCAGGTGCAACCCACTGGCTCTTAGATGTGTCTAGTGATGGAGTGTGATGTTTTGTATTATGTCTCCCAGTTTTAACTAAATTTTGATGACATATGAGAAAGACATAATAATTAACACATTATTTTTTAACCAATGAACAACTCAGATGTTATTGTATATAAACAACAATATAATTTTGCATTTGTAAAACCAATCAAAGCATCATTTTGATTAGTTGGCAAACTAGGTATATACATTATAGCATTTAGGCAGGATAAAATCTCTCTCAGCATGGGAGCTGGGCTGTGGACATTACTAAAAGGAATGGATATAAAGAAAGCGCTTCCCGTCATAGCTTAACTTAGTCACTTACCTTTCAATGAGGAATCCTTTCTATGACATCATATTTTAACTTAGTCATTTACCTTTCCATGATGAATCCTTTCTATGACGTCATAGCTTAACTTAGTCACTTACCTTTCAATGATGAAGCCTTTCTATGAATTTATGCTGGCTGGGAGGGAGGCCAGATGGAAGGACAGAGCGATGTAGATCAAGATCCGTCTACTTTTTCCCTCTAGTCATGATTACTCAGGGCTCCTCTGTAGAGAAGACAAGAGGGCACGGTGCCTCATGGCCCGTTAACTTGGCTCGACCATCTGGGAAGGTGAGTCTGAGCTCTTGTCCTCCACCTCAGAGTGCAGTCTCACTTTCACTGGCCAACTTTGTAGTCAAAGGGTGTGTGTGGGCAGGGGCTCTTAAGATGTCCCCTCTTAAGGTGGTCTGGTTTTGGGCAGTGGTAGCTCATAACATTGGCAGCATTGGCAGTTGTCAAACTCTTCTTGGAGCCCCGAAAAATCAGACTGAGGGGCTATATTTTTTATTTTTATTTATTTATTTTTAAAAATTTTTATTTTATTTATTTATTTCTTGTTTTCGAACCTTTGTTTGTTTATTCACTCATTTTTATGGCCGGCTCAGCCTGCCCCGATGGCAGGGCTGGCGCAGCATGTGGTGCCGGGGATCGAACCGCGGTCCCTGAAGCCACCCAAGCTTTCCCAAGCAGGCACTTTAGACCACTGAGCCATCCCGCCGGGCCCAAGGGGCTATATTTTTTAAAGACACAATAAAAGCAGTTTGCTTTCTCTCTTGGCTTCCTCCTAATCTCAACTAAGGATTTTTAAGGAGGAAGTTTTTTTTTTTTTTTTTAATAAAGTGAGCTACTTGGAGCAAAATATATCTTTGTAACTTTTTTCTGAACATCTGCAGCTAACTGGGTAACAAATATTTCTTTAAGTGTAATCTGTCCTATTGAATGAAGAGCTAAGGACTTGTTTTTACAGAAAGAAAGAGGTATATGAACATGAATAGTCATCTCCTCCTCCTCCTCCTTCTCCTCCCTCTTCTCTCCTATCAAATCAGGACTTGCACTTGCCAGGCAGGGACTTCTGTGTCTGAGCTATCTCCTTAGCTGCATCAGTAGTCTCCTATGGATTATGATTATAATTTGAGCAAAAATAAGGATTACTCAGTGTAAAAAAAAAGTTTGAATATAAGGCAATTCTGACCATTTTCCCTCTTTTTTACAGTATGATTCTAGTTCTAAGCTAGTATAACTATTGCTTCCCCCTGCACTCCGCTTTGGCTCTAGGGATAGGCAAGCTGTGTATGTGTGGGACAACACCAAGGGCTTCGTTTCAGCACATGAAGGTCGGCAATCTTCACGTGCTTAGTAATGCATTGCAAAGGAATAAGAGACTTTGACATTGAGCTGCCTGTGTCTGGAATGTGACAAGAAACTGGGCATGCTCTTTAATTTCTACTTGTTTTCTGTTTATACCCTCGTGGCATTCCTCAAGTATTTTCCGCTCTAGGGCAGGCAGATGCCATCTAGAGAAAGGGCAAAAGATAATATTCTATCATCTTATCCACCCTCAACTTGGCGTGCAATTTTATCTTCCAAATGAACTGTTGAACTTACACTTGTACAACTTTTACAAACATAAGTCATACTTGGTTCCTGTTATGACAGTCATGTTTTAAAAAAGGAAGAATAATGTTGTCATAGAGTATTGCTTTTGTTCTTTGAAAGAGGATATACACCAAAAGATGCGATAGAATTAGGGCACGTCCCAGGCTGTGAAGAGGATTACCTCTAGAGGTAGATGGAAGCAACAGTTGGCTGGAGAAATTCTGCCCTGGGCCTCAGGGCAGAGGAGTCTCCAAGACTCCTGTGTAAGCTGTCCAATCAGCCATGCCGCCTGTCCTAGCAGAACTATAAGGCTGTGTTTTTACGTTAATTTTTATGTCTTTGAAGTTGATAAGTTAAACTTACATCTGTCATCTAGAAATCACAGTTCGCATGTTAGGAATAGCACATTTATTCGTCTTCTATGCACATATGAGAGAAAAGACTGACTAAAATCTCTTCCTCACATAACACTAGAAAGAAACTATTAGCACATGTTAGGAACAAATGCAAATCATTCCCCTGATAGTTATATTCCTCTGTGGAAGGCAAATAGTTGATGTAAATTGGCCCCGTTTGATTTCTGGAAGGAGAGACAGTCTAAGGACAAAGTCTTTTTAACGCTAACTCTTAACAAATTGTAGAAAAATTGATGTTTCTGATTTATTAATAGAGAGAAAAGTATGATAGAGAAGTGGAAATTTTTCTATGGTTGGGAGTCAGTTTCCAGTGATGGACCTTTAGGTATCCATCCAAGAGCAACCCTGTCCAAGACACCTCAGGTGTTCTCAGTTTTTACTTGTCCAGGAAACCAGAGGCTAGTCTCCAGAAAGGAATCAAGGTGTCTGTTTCATCAGTATTCCATTGTCCCTTGGCTTTACAGAGTTTTCACAAAAAAGAAGCTGGGGAAACTGTTCTCTGCCTTAAGAGTGACAGCTGTTCTAATAGAATTTAACTACCTGGCGAAGTAGCCACTCTTTTTCAGAGATCTGTAAAGGACAGGTAAAAGCCCCAGCAAGATTATTACCTGGCCCTTTATAAGTTTACAGAGAAGACATTAATGTCCACAATTTTCTACCAAAGAATTTTTTCCAATGCAAGTATGTGATAATTAGACTTAGAAGGGGAAGAGGAAAGGTTGGAGATCCTCCCTTAGGCTAAATGCATTTTGGTCCCATAAGTGTAGTGCTTTGGAAATAGCTTCTTCTGGTTTTACCCAGAAGTCAGTTTTTTCTACTGTGTCTCAGGTTGAATCTCTTGAGGCAAACCTGCCCATAACACTAAACCAGGACATTGCTTTTACGTGGATTTTCCTGGATTATCAAAAGCCCAATGTCTCATCTGACCCAAAGATGGGGTATGTTTCTCTCATCTGAGATGACCTCCCTATTTTTGTTATCAGTATTAATGGCCTTAAATCAGTTGTTGGATAAGAGAAAATGTTTTGAACAGTTTAGAGTTCTTTTTTTCTAGTGTTATGTGTCACCCCAAAAGGAAAGTATAACTTGGCAGGAAAGGAGTAGAAGTAAAGACAGAAAAAGGAAGCCTTCTCTCATGCTCTTGAGTGAGTTACAGAGACAATTTGTCCCTGAGTCATCATTCTCTGCCTCGAAAGTGAGAACAGGTAATCTGAAGGGCTAGGGTTGCCCCGTCTTCTGCAGTACAAGATCAGACCGGGATGGACACTGCATCGCTACATCCTTGGCATCTCCTCGAGCGTGTGGAGGAGGATCAAGCCGGTGTCCCTGTGAAACCGGCACTCTACGTTTTAAGAATGGCCACTGACTTAGTGTCCTTCAAGTGGTGGAAGGAGTCCCGTGTTTTCTCAGGCATGTGTATTCTCTAAGCATGAGCTAGATTTTATTAATGAAAAGGTCCGTTTTGCAGTGTCCTGCTGAAGCCATTTAGGGGATGCTCCAATATCACGTTTTCCTAGTGTTGCTGTCTGAGACATCTGTGGCAATCAAATAAGTCAAACACGTGAAACAGGAGACACGAGTGTCAACTAGGTTGACATGCAACACGCCCAATCCAGGGTAGGCTGCTCCATTAAGGAAGAATTGTAACCTTAAAATCTTCCCATATTTCCAACTTAAATTTATGGAAATCATGAACAATTATAATAACATCATTAATGTTTGGATTCTAAACTTTTGATTACTTCTGTGGGTCACCATCAAGGATCTAGGAAACAAAAACAAACTCTACTGCTATCCAGTTATCTCAGTGGAGCCTCAAAATGATAGAGAGAAGTGAAATTGCCATCCTGCTAGATGTGCTTAAAGCAGAGTGTGTGTCTGTGCAGAGGCCGCCGTGTGCAGAGGTCTGCAGCGCTGTCTCCTACCCACTCCACGGCAAGCACAGGAAGAGTCGGTGTTTTTACGTCAACCTTCTCCTGGATGGAAATAGAATGGTATTGTTTGTTTGATTCTTCCGTGCCCATGGAATTTGTTGGGAAGGACAAAACTAAATTCTTCTTTTCATCAGTTAGTCCAACACTGGAACTCAACATTTTCCTCTTCTTTAGCATTGCATGCATGTTCCTATATGAAAGCTCTCGGTGTTTATGGAAATCACTTGCTTTGTCTTCCTGAAAAGCCAAAATTTCTTTCTTTTCTCCTAAACTCTAAAACAGGCACTTAGTCTCTTAGCAGTTTTCTAGTGATTGATAGTATATGAGCTGTAGAATTTTTCTTTTTCTAGCGTAGAATAGGAGTAATCGGCTGATATTATTTCACCTACACAACTACTTATAAGCTGCCTATTTTTTTTTTTTACTTTTATTCCTTATTTTTTGTGGTACACAATTATGGTGTGGATTGTGGGGAATTGGTCCTTGTACACAACCCATTTCTTCTCTTTTTTTCCCTTCTCTCTAGCCACTTACGTTATCCCAGCATCAGATTCATTTATTTATAAACTTATAAAGTTAATTGTGATATTTATAGATTGAAAAAATCTCTTGGGGAGGTTATAGACAAGATTTTTTATGTGCTATTTAAAATGAAATTTTCAAAGATTTTATGTCTTTAATAATTTGGCATGCTTTTATAATTTAGGTTTGTAAAATATTCAAACAGTAATGAAAAACTCTTATTTATTGGACACCTGCTGAGAGTAAATGCGAAATCAGATTTGTTCTGTTTCCCACTGAGTCCTGCTAAGTGATCCTGTGATGTGTACATTACGCATTAACATCCCCATTTTGCTGAGGCAGAGGCAGAGGCCTTGAAAGACTTCCGCCAGCTCCCCTAAATCAGCCCGTAATAAGGAAGGGGAAGACCATGGATTCATACTCAGGTCTCTTGGACTCTGAGCCTCCTGTGTCTCACTGCCTGGCGTCAGTTATGAGCATATAACTGGATTCTACTCCTGTGTTCACTTTACTGACACATGAAGGCTCCACCTCCAAATTGCGGGGTGCCCTATGGGGCTAGGAAGACTTAGGCTACCAAGGAAGCTCATCTGGCGTCAGGGTACCCTTCCCAGCCTTCCTGGCACAGGCGACCTGAGGGAGGGACATGCCCTGAGAAGGTGATGGCGAAGCTCTCTCTTGTCTGTGCCGCACCCCCTCCTTGCTCAGGGGAATTCGTGTACTCTGCGCACAGCAGAGTGCATCCCAGCACAGTGAGCCCGGCTATCTGTCCTTACAGTGTGTTAGTGTGGGACGGAAGGTCACAGCTGCTGTGCGTTTCTGGCTCCCTCTTGACCGGACCACTCAGTCAGTGTGTGGAATGTGGTGCAGGCTTAAAACAGGCTCTAGGGAAGAAGATGTACGTTCCCTTCTCTTCAAGTTTTTCATTTAGGTCAAATGCTGGTGGTAGCTCATGGTGCAGGATCTTAATACTTCTGGTTGCTTAGGTTCTCCAAAGCCTGTATCCATCCACATCACTCACTATTATTAATACTGTTTACCAAAATTATTGTGGTTTGTAGTGGTTGATACAATGTGTCAACTTGGCTGAATGACTCAGCAGCCTGGTTCCCTGTTGATGGGAGCCCCACTCTGGGGTACAGTTGGTTCTTCCCTGGAGTATCACCCGGCCTGCCTAGGATATGATTGGATTTCTCCCTAGAACGGGATCAAGGGCCCGTCCTGGGGTATGATTGGTCCCACCCTAGGGCACAATGAGCCCACGTCAGAATGACTGAGCACAAAAAGACTTTTTAAAGGGCTGAAGGAGGAGTCAACACTCCACTTCGTCGGAGAAGCTTCGGTCTTCGCATTCAGACTGGACTTCATCGTCTGGCTTGCAGCGCAGACTCTCTGGCGTCCAGCTTAGACCTCTCGCCTTCCGCCGCAGACTCTTCAGCCTCCAACTACAGAAACTTCAGTCCTCCATTACGGACCCGTCAGCCGACAGAGACTTACACGGAGTACTGCAGTGAGTCCAAGCCT
>PVJA010010245.1:0-27210 GCA_004027025.1 Myocastor coypus
AGCTCAAAGATCTTGATTTTATCTATAGACACATGAGCTACAGGATGCTCCTGCATGCAAGTGTTCTTAATTTCATTCTTTATTGTGCTTTTGGAAGTGAATTGTACTTATTACATAGATTTTAGTCATTCACCATTATTTTTTATTATTCTATTGGTTTTATAATTATTAAGTAAATTTTATGCTTATAATAATGTTTATCTTTGAAGCAATTTCTCTTCTTACTAATTTTATTAATATTACCCTTAACAGAAATAAGTCATGTAAGGGATGGGTCACAGATTCTACCAAATGTTCCAAAAAGGGGATTCCTTCTTTATTCAGGTTATCTGTCCATTCATTTTCTTCTCCTATTCCCAAACCAGGTCTTGTCAACCCTAATGAACAATTTAATCTTAGCTGAAGTCAGCCAGAATCATTGCTGATCCCATTCTAAAGCTTACCCACTTGGAAAATGGCAATGATCAGGAGCCAAATTACCCTTTCTGCTCTTCCAACTCCACTCCCTCAGAGATCAAGACAATTTAATTCTAAAAACTGTTCAGAGAACTTCTCTAATAATGCTGTCCCTGGGATAATCAACAACTTCTGTGATGAGATGCATAAATAAAATCTATGGCTTCTTCCGATCAGCACAACCTCCAACCAGAGTGATTCCTCAATAAAACTCTATTCTGTATCTGGAGAACTAAGCATACGAAACCTACTCCAGGAACTCTGAAACCTACTGTACTATAACTCCACAGAGCTGCCAACAGTTGTCTCCCTGCTAGAATTTTTTTAAAGTCAACTTTTTAAATAAAGATTCCATCATCAAATAATTTGAGTCTTAAGTATTTTCCAGATGCCAGGGCAAACCTGAGTAATGAATTTGATCTCTTGTCTAAATAGGAATTCAAAAGAGTTCTTGCTAATGGTTAGAATTTCTTGGCCCATTCTAAGATAATAAGAATATTACTAAATAAATAAACATTAAATATCCATTTTTCTAAAAGCAGTCTTCAAACAAAGATCAGTTGACACTGGAACCCATCAGTCTCCAACAACGTTATGACCTAAACAAAACATCAATATTTCTCCCCTCCTTGTGCTTGTTCCTTTATCAACAAACTAAAATTAGTTCCTGGTTCTAGCAAGCTTTGAGTTGTTATTCAGTAAGGTTGGCTTTTTTTCGGTTTCAGGAAACTAGGCATATGTAGTCAACAAAAGCAAAGCTATTGCCTTTGCAGAGCTTGTAGTCTACTTCATTTATAAGAGATTCTTGAGTATCAGCAGACACCTGCAGTGAGCATCTTAAATTCCTTTATCCATTTACCAGAGAACACTATTTTTTATCCGCTGAAAAATGATAAATGTGGAGAATTCAGAGCATACTAATAAGTCATCTGGCTTAATAATTCTTTTATTTGTCATCTGCTATTTCTTTCTGCTCAAAAAAAATAACTCTAAGAGATCAGAAATTGTGTCTGTTATATGCCAACATGCCCTGATTATCTGGTATATTTCATATTTGTTGAGTAACTCAAAGATCAATAGAACAATGAATGAATAAATGATTATCACTGAAGTATCTATTTACAGTTACTAAATAAATAACTGTGGTTCATTTAACACCCTTAATTTTAACAACTAACTTCCTTCTTGCTTCCCAAAGTGATCCTGACAGGTGCCCTTCCTGTTGTACTGTTTAGCAGACCATGTCATGAAGAAAAACTGTAAATTTTTTAGTTGTAGAATAAAGTGGCTATTTCTGCGCTTTTCATCCACCACCCCTACTTTCCATTCCAAATATGTGGTTCTTTTGCTGCTAAATTCTTTAATCCTTGCCCTAGGTAGGGGGCAAAAGACTACACATATAGTGGCACCTCGGTTCACAGACTTTTGTATACAAAATTTGGTTTGCAATTGGTTTGCCAAAGCGTCAGTCAAAGTTTTGTATTTGCAAGCTATGTATTGGGTGACAAACATAACTGCAGCCACCTTTGCCCATGAGCACAAACATAGCCATCTCTTCCAAAATCGTTAAGTTCCTGGACTGAGGCAGCACTGTAATCACATCATTTATATTACCATCACAAAGGATAGCTCTCTGCTTTCTCAATACACTGCCTACACTCTCAAACTCTACTCCAGTTTTCTCTACTGAATTGTTCAGGAGCAAATTTAAGATCCAGCCCTCAAGGAACCTCCAAATAAATTCCTTAGAGGCTTATAGTGAGTGCTTCTGTGACTTCACCCAAGTGCTCACTCAAGCTTTTGAGTAGAACAAGTAAATGCTTTGGCTCTACCTGAAGCATTCTTGCATAGACCCTTTGTAAAATAAGTTAGACTTTTATTTCAGCAAGAAGAGAAGAGAGACTCTTGAACAGTTCTCTGAAATGCCATTTCAGCCATCAATTTGGATGATTAAGATCAAAATAGTCATCTATCAATCAGCAACACATGGTGGAAAGTGCTATCATACTGTGCTTACTGCTGTGTCCCACTGAGAAATTCTTTTGCCACATAGTCCTCACTGAATCCAGCTGCAATCATTTATAAGTAATTGAAGTGGTCATTTCAAGACTATGTCTGATGGTAAACTCGCTTTGGTACTTATGAAAAACCAATTCCTAATACCTATTCAAGATTTCCTAAATCTCAATATTAAGGGCACACCCCAGACTGAGAACACTGCCTTGCACATAGGCAGTGGAGGTGAATAATAAGCATCTAATGAGAGTAAACGTAGGACTTTTTCTGTTCCCATGTTGAAATGTTTTATTTTCAGAGACAATTTAGCTTATGAGATAGAATCACTGTAAATTTTCCTTCTGTATTTTTATGCTAGTCTAGATTTTCTCTCTAATATTTTATCTTTAAATTCAAGAACTTTGTTCTTCTGAGGAATCAGAACAATAACTTAGATGTTAAAAGTGTTGACGAAGTATTTGTTGAATGGATTATTTTATGAAATCCCTTGTGTATATAAATATCCACATATAACAGTGTGGTCTCACAACTTATGGTTATACAAAACAAAGGTGAATATCTGCCAGAAAAGGTGGAAATTGATATTGATGGCTTCTGTATATTTTAACAGCTTTCCTATCTTCTTCCTTCAAAAATATTTACAGTTCCCTATGGGAGTATTGTACTCTCAATCATTTAGAGAACAATTTATTTTCAATTAAGTGGGTATCATATTGTCTTACAGGACTGTATACCTAAAATGTGTATAATACATTGCATTTGTAATATAAACTTAAAATATAAGATTTATTAGTTTAACATTATGTTCTATTTCACAAATAACATGATTAACTCCGTAAACTTCTAAATCAAAACGTAACCATAAGACAAAAAGAGAATCATTAATATAGGAGGACCTTCTGAGCAAAGGACTTTACCTTATTCTGAGAACTCCCCATAGTGTGGTGTTATGGTTTGGACATAGGATGACCCCCAAAAAACTTGGGCATTAAAGGGCCAACCCCCATGCAACACTGTTCCTAGGTGGGACTTTGAAGACAATGGGACTTGAGGACTACAACTTCATGAGTGGATTAATCCATTGGCAAATTGTGAATTCATAATCTAATGGAATAGTGGAGAGAGGTGGACATTTGAGCAGCCTATCTCAGTTGGAGGAAGCAAGGCGCCGTTGCATATCCTGGGAGGATCGATCATACCTGACCCCCTCTCTGCCCTCCCTCCCTGCCTCCTATCTGCCATGATTTGACTTCTCTGAAGCACCACAGGCTCCCTGCTGTAATGGTCTACCTCAGCACAGGCTTAGCAGCAACAAAGCCAAGTGATCATGGACTGAATCCTCTATGACCATGAGCCAAAAAAATCTCTCCTTTGAAGTGCTTCTCACAAGTGCTTACTCTTAGCAATCAACAAATAATTAACATGAGTAGCATAAATTCATGCTGTTCATTTTTACTTTATTTCTGTATTGAAAAAGTAGAAGAGCTACTTAAAGCAAAACTGGAAGAAATCTGTGTGTGTGTGTGTGTGTGTGTGTGTGCGTGTGCGTGTGCGTGCGTGCGCGTGCGCGCGCGCGCACGCACACACACACACAGAGGGCTGAGCCCGGGGTTTCCAGCTTGTTAGGAAAGTGTTCTACCACTGAGCTAAATTCCAGCCCTGAGAAATTTTATTTTTAACAACCCAATAAATATTAATTAAATTAATATAACATTTTTAAAAGACGAATACATTTCAACAGAGTTAAACATCTAAAAGATCACAGACCCTTATTATTTAACATTGTGACCTCTGCCTCAATACAGAGCCAAGCTGTCTTAGTTACTCTTATCTCATTGCTGAAACAAATATCTGACACTCAAAGTTAGGGAAGGAAAGGTTTACTTATTTTATAGTTACTGGAGGTTTTAGTCCATTTTCAGCTGGCCTCAAGGCAGAGTGTCACGTGGCAGAGAGAGCAGCCTTTCACAGTGGCAGGCAAAGAGCAAGTGAAAGGAGGAGTAGCAGCAGCTCAAGCCACTAACTTCCCTTCCTTTCTTCTTTCCTTACACTGAAATGCAAATCGCCTACGCCAGGGCAGGTGCAGTACCCACACCCACAACAACCAGTCACAAATTTCAGAAGCCACCCCACGACTGCATGAAGCTTTGGGGGACACCTATACACAAACAATAACAGAAGCCCATAGCATCATTCAATCCATGTTTGAAAAATGCATGACTGAATTACATAATCGATGAATACATTTAAGGAACTTAAATGTTTTTGTTAATCAAACACATTTTAATATAGGAACTCATCATTACAGTAGCAATCTGCTTGATACTCAAATGCACATACATTTTCCACATATTATCATGAAACTGCTGCAGTTTTCTGTGTTGATCATGCTAGATTCTACACTACTATAATGACAAACCATTCTAAGAATTCAGCAAATCACATAACACTGACACTTAGATAACAGAGTAAAATCTCAGTTTGTTTTTGTCACCCTCCCTGTTGATCCCATGATCTGAGTGCAGTTGGCAGCCACTTAACAACCTACTCAACCCTCAATAGTCTTTATTTCCTCTCTTTTACAAAGTAGAAAGTCAAATACTAAAAGTTAATAGAGCTATAACATATATAGTACCAAATTTATTTTTATGGAAGTGTGAGTGTCATTGATTTAGGGCAGCTGCTCTCTGAATAAAGACAATCAGAGCCCAGAAACTGCACAGAGAAAGGCCAAGGCAACGAGCCAGTGCGGGGCACCAGGCCTCCTGACAGACCACTGCCCATTAAGAATTGCTGGTCTCCACTGTGGTTTTCTTGTAGCTCTAAAGAACTATCCAGCTGTTTTCCTATGCGGAGACTCCTGGATCAATTTCTTACTGGAATAGATTCTTCACAAACAAGGATAATCCTTTATTGGAGGTTTAGTCACTTGAGTTCCTCTCTATGTTCTTCACTGTCAGGCTTTGCAATTTTTATTTATTTGATGTAATACACTTGCTATTATAGTTATGTCACTTTTCACTCTAAGCTCCTCTTTCCAGGGCCTTAGAGAAATAAAAGTCTTCAGCTAGAAATTTTTCATATTGGCTGACAGATTGGAAGTGATTTATTTTAGGAAACGACAGAAGTGAAAGGAGTAGAAAGAACGATCATTTATCCCACCATCTTTGAGAACCTGATTATCAGTTAATCACAGGTCATTGTTAAATGAAATGGAGGGGCTTTCAACATTAATTTTTAACTTCAAAATGTTTTTGCCTTTCAGAAGTAGCACAGATATTTTAAAATTCCTTGGATAGAATGAATCAAATAAATTTTGAAATTCCTTGTAGCTAAAGTTATTTTGGTTCATTGCCCCTCATATCAATACAATGAAGTAAATTACTATAACACCAGACAACATAAATATGCTTTAATCTGTATGTACTTATAAATACATGTGTTTTTTTGTATCTGGATCTGTATATACACCAATATGTATTCATTTGGGGGATCTTTTCAGACATTTTTTGACACTTGAAAGAAATCATAATAAAAATTGTCATTGTTCAAAACTTTTACTTAATGCCTTAATATTTTAATTCATTGATTTCAAAAATTATCCACTTTAAGAATTACTGCTATATATTTAGCACTAAATTGTATAATGAGGGCCAGAGAGACAACTCAGCAGTCTAAAGTGCCTGCTTAGGGAAGTTTAGGCAATCACAGGGACTGCATTTGATCCCTGGCACCACATGCTGCACCAGCCCCATCTCTAGGGCACACTCGGCCATCCATAATATAAATAAATAAAGTTTTTTTTTTTAATAAATAATTTTCTTTTCTTTTTTCTTTTCCTTTTATTTTTTAATTTTTAATTTTTTTTCAGAACTGGGGATTGAACTCAGGTCCTAGTGTTTGCCAGACAAGCACTTATTCTACTGAGATATCTCCCCAGCCCCTAAAAAATAAATTATATAATGATTATTTCAGCAATTACTCAATAGTATTTCAAAATGCATCAAACTCATTATTGAGCTCTTGGACGTTTGCTGTGTGGAAGTAAAATATTTCAATTAATTCTTTAGAGAATCATAAGATTCTGTTCTCTCCTTTTTCTAATAAAAAATCTTCTTAGTCACTTATTTTCAGTTATCTAAACATATCTTGGAAGAACAAGAGAAAGAATAGTAAACAGATTTGCTGAAGAAACTATTCCAACTTCCCAAGTGTGAAGTATTCAATATTGTCTTTAAATAGCATGGAGGGGCTGGGGAGATAGCTCAGGGTCACAAGTGCCTGCCTGGCAATGCAAGGTCCTGAGTTCGATCCCTGGTTCTGCAAGAAAAATATATAGATAAATAAATAAATAGCATGGAAGTTACAGAAAACATACAGACTACAACTAGCTATAATAATCAAGAATTTAAAAGGAATTTATTACTTTCTAATGAGAACATCTGTTCATAAATATTAAGCCCTTGTACTTATTTATAACTTCTGCTAAACTCAGAACCTCTATAGCAAATAAAAACACTGAAATATTTCAATGAACATTCATACAATTATTTCCCAAAGTAAGTTTGTTAACTAGAATGAGCAACTGGGAGAATTCTATATATAATATAGTCACCTAATATCTTTATTATATTTTTATTCTGAGTCATAGAAAGTCATCCTGCCCCAGATGCATAATTAAAAATATAAAGTGAAAATAAATAATTTTTTCTGAACAAGTTTTACTCATGTAAGGTTGAAAGTGACTTATTACAAAATTTTCATCTTAATTTTTCTTCTCCTTTTTCATCTCCTCCTTTTCTCCTTCTCCTCCTTTTCCTCCTTCTCTTTCTTTTTCTCCTTCTTCTCCTTCTCCTTTCCTCCTCCTCCTCCTCCTCCTCCTTCTCCTTCTTCTTCTTCCTCTTCTCCTTCTCCTTCTCCTTCTTCTTCTTCTTCTTCTTCTTCTTCTTCTTCTTCTTCTTCTTCTTCTTCTTCTTCTTCTTCTTATTATTATTATTATTATTATTATTATTCACCTTCTCTTTCTTGCAGAACTAGTAAATAATAGGTAAAGTGAACATGAGGTTTTTTGTCTATAAATTCCCCAAATAAGCAACTCTATACAGGACAGAGCTCAAACTCTTATTTAAAGAGTGCACTGGAGTCATCCTCATGAGACCCGTAGCTATTTTAGCTTTTGCTTCAGTGTGCAGAAGCAATAGCTTCAGGAAAGTACATAAGAAAAGATTATCTTCTTTCTTCCATATTTAAAATGTCACATTGAAATCACCTTCGTAGGTACTAGGGAAAAATAATAAGTGACTCTTGCCTAACTTCACATTATTGAAAACTATTATGCTCATTTGAAAAATCTTTTGTCAGCGCAAAAGCATTACTTCTCACGAATTTCCAAAATGGTATATAATTTCATGTTTAATCACATATTATGATGGCTATATATGCAGCACAGTAGGCCCATCTGGCAGATGTATTATCTGAAACACAAATATCTCCCTGTGTTTTAAAAAGCACTATATAAAATGTTCAGTAACATATTAGCCATAGTTCAAAATGAAAACATATGCCTGAGCCATTCAGGATGTACAAATAAATAAAAATGGAAAGGTCAGCAATGGTTTTTCTTCCTCAGTGTTACAAAGCCTTTGAAATAAGCTCAGGAAATGTATGCAGGTGGTTTTTTGATTAATTTGATAGAGGTACATCCATGGAACCAATTTACAAGTGATTTGCAGGCAGACTGACATTACTGAAATAAACGGTGCTATTACTATGATTTATGCTACTCTTCCTAACACAAATGATAAAGTGAAATTTACAGTCCTTAATTACCACCATGAAAAATTGGGAGGGAGAGAAAAGAGCAAAGATTGGCAATTTGGAAACTTGTCAGAAAAGCAAGATGCAAAAATCCATTTTCTTTATTTAAAAAAAAATGATATTGTATAAATGGGCCTTACTATACTGTTATCAATTCACTGAGGGAAGAAAGGAAATTCAATAATATAAATGACCAGAACTTAACCTTGAGATGCCCAGAAGGTGTAGCTTAAGAAAGCAGCTAAGAAATATAGGCTGTGCTTATAAAAAGCATGAGGGTAACAAAAGACAAGGCTATCCATTATTCTGAGCCACAAACAAGATCCAGTGTGGCTCTTCAAATTTATTCCTTTCCATGATATTTTTCAAATGTTTTAGAGCTATAGGAAAGCAAATTATAGAAACCTGACCTGTAATTTTTAACTAAATGTTTTCCCTGGACTCATTAATATCTGTTGTGGCTTTGTCTGGATGTTCTGCCAAAGCCTCAAACAGTCATGAACAGCTGAATCCAGAGTGTATGTCTGTTTCAGGGTCTAGTGCTGGGGCTGGGGGAGTGAGTACTACACACACACAACCATACAATGTAAGGGAAAGAGGCTTGCTCTTCTTTTTTCCTCCTTTGCCCTTGCTGCCTTTGGTTTCTTCTACCAACATGAGCTGTTGCCCCTCTGTCACTTCACCTTGCCTTGCAGCCAGCTGATTAAGAACTAAAACCTTTACAAATTATGAGATAAATAAACCTTCCCTCCTTTAATTTTGGGCATTGGACATTTTGTTCCAGCATTGAGAGATAACTAAGAATTTTGTACTAAAGAAGTTGGGTCATTGCTATTTGACCATGTGGTTCAAGAGCTTTTGGGGTTGGTTTTGGGGAAGAGATTGGAAAGGTTTAGAGGTGTTGCCTGAAAAAGTACAAATAAATGTTTTCAATGGTTTTGTATGGAAGATCCTGGTCAGAGCTCAGAAAACCAGAAGGCTGATAGAAATTCTGCTGATAAAGATCAGGCTTAAGGGGTTTTGCAGGGGAACTACATTGATTATTGGACTCCAGATGATATATGTTATGGGTTGGTAGAAAAATTGTCTAAATTTTGTTCGTGCCCAGAAATTGTGCCAAAGACTAAGTACAATGGATTTATTAATCTGGAAAAATATATTTCAAGGCAGTTTAATTTTCAGGATGTGGAATGGCTAATGTTTCAGGCTTTTAGCTAGATATATATTGAGAATCAAGAGCACAGAGCCCAGCAGGAATATTTAAAATGTTATGAGTTTGGTCAGAAAGAAAGGTACAGTAAACCTGTGGACTGTAAAGATAGATGAGAGATCTCCATTGCTAAGACAGAAGAAGAATACAAAAGGTGCCCCGAGGGCATCACAAGAAGTAGTGCCTCTACACCCTTTGCAGCTTCCAAATTGCAAAAGTGAAAAATTTTGCATTGAGGGAAAAGCGGTAGAGCACAACTTTCCAGAATGCTGGTAAATAGAAAATTTGTTCCTCTGGATTTGATTCAGAGTGTTCAGCAATTCAGGTACTCAACCTCTTCAGCCAAGAAAGAAGAAAGCCTGGCTATTGCTCTGGCTGGAAGCATAACTAGGCATCATCCATGTGGTGCTGGTTGTAGAAGTACGCAAAATGCAAGAGTTCTGAGATTGAAAAGGCTTCCACCTAGATTTCAAAAGTCCTGTGAGGCCAGGCATTGCACCCCTAACAGAGAAGTGCTCATATTAAGTCTTCCCTAAATTTCTTGTATTGAACTATAAAATTCACAGTTTAGTGGTGAGTCCATCTGGACCTGGGATTTTCTTTGTTGGCAAGTTTTTATTACATTTTCAACTTCATTGACTGATATTGGGTTATTAAGAAATTCTATATCTTCTTGACTCAGCTTTGGTAGTTCATATGTATCTAGGAATCTGCCCATTTCTTCTGCATTTTTCATTCTGTAAATGTAAAGATTTTGGAAATAAGTATTGATATTGTCTGAATTTGTATAGAGTCTGTAATGATTTTACCCTTTTCATTCCTCATTGCATGAATTTCAATTTTTCTTTCCTCTTTTTGATTAGGTTGGCTAGGGTTGTATCAATTTTATTTCTTCTTTAAAGAACCAGCTCTTCAACTTATTAATTCTCGGTGTTTTTTTCTTCATCTCTATCGCTTCATTTTTGCTATGATATTCATAAGTTCCTGTTTTTATGTTTTGGACTTGACTTGCTTTTCTTTTTCTAGTTTCAGGGGCAACATAAGGTTGTTTGTGTAGGCTTGTTGTTTTATTATGTGAGAATTTATCAATATAAATTTCCCTCTTAAGACAGTTTTCTTTGCATCACACAGGTTCCACTAAGGTGTATCTACATTTTCATTTTATTGCAAATATTGTTTAATTTATTCTTTAATTTCATCCATAATACATTGATTGTTTAGTAGAGTGTCACTTAGTTTCCATATGTTTATAGAACTTTTGCTTTTTGTTTTGTCAATAATTTCCAGTTTCATTGCACTATGGTCAGATAATATGCATGGCAGGTCTGTCATGCTGGCCCCACCTCTGGATTGCGCTGAGACAACAATCGAGACTGGGTGTGGTGGTGCACACCTGTTATCCCAGCTCTTTGGAGGCTGTAAACAGGCAGATCTCACTATGAGTCCTATTTAGTAGTGAGAACCTGAACACCCTGTAGACCCTTCTCTGCCCCCCCCAAAAAACATATAATATGCATGGGATAATTTCAATTTCTTTGCATTTACATAAGCATGTTCTATGTGCTAGCACATGGTCTTTTTCGGAGAATGCCCCTTGTGCAGCTAAGAAAAATGTGTATAATGATGCTGTTGGGTGGAACATTCTGTTAAGGTCTATTAAGTCCATTTCTCCACAAGTTTAGCTCAGTTTTGTTATTTCTTTGCTCATTTTTTGCAGTTATCTATATCTTTGTGTCAACGGGGTGTTAAAGTTCCCCAATGCAATTATGTTATTGGTCATCAGATTTTTCATATCTGTTAAAATTCGTCTCATATAGTAGGGTGCTCCTACATTGGGTGCATATGTATTTATAATTGTTATCTCTTCCTCTTGCAGTTTTTCCCTAACAAGTATATAGTGACCTTCTTTATCTCTTTTAATCACACTTAGCCTGAAGTTGACATTGTTAGCAACCAGAATATCTACTCTGCTTTTGTCTGCATTTATGTCACATGGAATATTACTCTCCATCTTTTGGAATTCAGTCTATTAATTTCTTTTTGACTTAATATGTTTTTGTATGCAGTGTATTGTTGAGCTTTACTTCTTTTTCCACTCAGTCTGCTCTTTTTTATTGGTGAATTGAGGCCATTTACATTGATGGTTATGACTGCTATGGATTCGTTTATCTTTATCATGTTGTTTACCTACTGTGAGATCCCTTCTTTTCCTCTTAGTTACTTGATCTGTTAGTTCTCTTCTGTTGTTGAAATTGTGACCCTCTCTCTCTCTCTCTGTCTCTCTCTGTCTCTCTCTCTCTCTCTCTCTCTCTCTTTGTATTTTAGTAAGGGTCTACAGGATCTACATGGTCTCACTATGTAGCTCAGACTCACAGTGATCCACCTGTGCTCAGCTTCCCAAGAGCTGTGATTACAGGCATGCACCATCGTGCCCAGTCTCAATTGCTGTCTCAGAGTGCCCTTGGAGTGGGGCCAGCAGGGCACGTTGAAGATTGAACCCTGGCCACTGCATCTGCCTAAGCAGTCTCTTTAATCCACTGAGCTATTTCACTGGCCCCATTTTTGTTTCTTTATAAAATATCTATCACTTTTTGTGGGGTTAGTTTGGTTGCCATGAATTTCTTCAGTTCTTTGCCATGGAAGTATCTAATCTCTTCATTAAAATTGATAGTTTTGCAGGATACATCAACTTGAGTTGGAAGTTGTTGTATTTCAGAAGTTCAAATATATCTCTCTTAAGATCTTCTAATTTGATTATCTGTGCTAAGAAATCTGTACTTCTGATGGGCTTTCCATTAGAGGTGATATTTTTTATCCCTCTAACAGTTTTTAATATTCTGTTCTTTTGCTCTGTTTCTGTAAGCCTGATTATTGTGTGTCTGAGTGATGACTTATCTTGATTATGGCTAGATGGAGTTTATTACACTTCAGTTATCTATATATCAGGTTCTTTCCCCATGCTTGGGAAACTTTCTGCTATTTCTGAAAACACTCTTTTATGTCTTTTGTGCTATCTCTAGCTGCTTCATTGATGTCTATTAGTCTTAAGTTAGTTTTCTTTGCATCATCTTGCACCTGTTGTGTTGTTATTTCCTGGTTTCTCGTCATTTTTAAGAGATGTTTCCTTTCATGTTCACTTGCTACAATGCTATCTTAAAGGTCTGAAATTCTGTCTTCTGTTTCATTCAAGAAATTTTGCCAACTTTCAGTGAAATTCTTAATGTCCTATATATCTGCTTGAATCTCTTTCATGTATTCTAGTTCTTTCCTGTATTGGTCACCCATCATTTCCATCATTTTCCTATTCCCTCCAAACTTTTTAACCAGTAACTTCCTTAAATATATTGAGTAATTCTTTCATAATTGTTGTCATTTCCTTCATCACCTGAGAGATTATTTCTGATCTGATTTCCTTCACAACCTGAAGGAGTTTTTTCTTTATTACAGTTGCTATCATCTCAGCAATTTCATGTGTGTGAGTTCCAAATTCTTCTATAAACTTGTCTCCTGGTCTTGTTTTCGGTGGGCTAGAGGTCTAGATTGCCTTTTGTTCCTTCCTTTTGTCATTTTCTACGCTCATGGTAAATGGGTAGGGTGCAGGTCAGCAAGACTTTCAGGAGAGTAGGAGGGCAGGGTAGGCTCACCAAAGCTTGTGCTGTGTGGGGTTCAATGTTGTTTTTACCTCGTTAAGGAAATAGGGGCAAGATGCAGTTCAAAAACGATCCAATGATGATGAGTGTAGGCTAAAATTGTACAATACTCTCTTGATAGTGGGTTGGTACAGGGTAGTGTTGCCCAAGGATCCTGCAGTTTGCTGTGGTAGTCAGGTCTCCCTAGTGATCTTCAGGTTGAGGATGGGCAGCTAGACTCAGTGGAATGATTGTGGGAATATTGTGGGTCAGAGACTAAGACTGCCCAGTCTCCCCAGAAGTCTTCAGGGTGAGAAAGAGCAGCCAGGCTCAGAGGAAAGGCTGTGGAGCAGGTCTAGAGCTTCTGAGTCTCCCTGGCTCTCTTCAGGTGGCTGGATTACTGGAATCAGTGGAGCTCTTGCCAGAAGGCCAGATGGGCAGGGGCTAGCCTACCAAGACTCTCCAGCCATCTTCAGGGTGAAGAGGAGTGTCCAGACTCTGCAGAACTCTGATGATGGCTGAGGAGGCAAGGTTCAAAAAACATCTTGTTTGGTAGATAATTAGCCAAATAAAAAAAAAGTGTTACAATTTTGAGGACAATATTGAGCAAGCAATAAAGAAAATAAGTACAATACTTGCTTCTATAGTGGACAATATTTAGAAAATCATAATAAAATATGACTTAGCTAAACTTGATAGTGTAAGATTTCTGAAAAGATATGGTATGGCATAAAGATAGGGTAATGGCATAAAATAAGAAAGCTAAATATTGAAGCACTGCAGTAGACAGTCTATGGACAAAGGTTTAATTTGATTAAGTAGGAAAGGCCACTATGTGTTTATTATTTAGGAAATATATAGAAGAAAAGGGAGAGAATACACTTGAAAGTAGTTGCTGAGACAAAGACTAAAACAACATAAGTGATGGTTGCATTTATTCAGAACCCCTTCAAGTAGTATTTAAAAACATGTGTATTATGAAAATAATTTTAAAAATAAATTATTCTGAGAAAATCTATGAAAATGGCTGCTCACTGATTGAGAGACATATGAATTAATGTATTGTAATAAAATATAACAATTAAGATAAGTGAGCTATAACAAACAGACTCTGAAAAATATTTTGCTTTCACCATACATATATAGTGTATAATCATCATAGATAGATTAGATATATAGGTAGGTAGATGATAGATAGGTGGTTGACAGATACATAGGTGATAGATAGATAGATAGATAGATGATAGACAGACAGACTGCTGCTCTCCTTTGTTGCAGTTTTTGTTTCTGTGACTGTAGCTATGCATGATACACCATATTCAAAATCATTCAATGGAAAATTTCTGAAATAAGCAATTTGTGGGCCACCATGATCCCCTGCTTCTCTACTGCACCAGTCTCAGTATCCTGCCTGGTCCCACTTGTTTGTGGCATATAGATTGGTGTATCCATTTAATACAAGAAAATGGAAATTGAGCATCCACAGGAACTCTTCCCCAACACTGAAACCAATGATGAATTTGGTAAAAGTCCTGCAGAACATATGAAAGAGGAGCAAACATTTAAAAGATCTAGAAACACGGATGAAGTAGTTGAATTATGAATTCTGTTTCAGAGCAAGAACATTGGAGCAGTGACTGGAAAAGAAGGCAAGAACATTAAGGCTCTCCATACAGACCACAATGCCAGGGTTTCAGTCACAGACAGCAGTGACCCTGAGTGCATATTGAGTATCAGTGCTGGTATTGAAACAATTGGCGAAATTCTAAACAAAATCAGCCCTATCTTGGAAAAGGGCCTGCAGTTGTCATCACCTACTTCAACTATCCAGCTCCTGCTTGAATCTGATGCTACGGAATACTTATATTGCCAACACTGTAAAGGAAGTGACTTCGACTGTGAGTTGAGACTGTTATTCATCAAAATCTGGCAGGAGGAATTACTGGAGTCAAAGGTGTGCTAAAATCAGAGAACTTTAAGAGAACAGTCAGACAATCAAGCTTTTCCAAGAATGCTGTCCTCATTCCACTGGCAGAATTGTTCTTTTTGGAGGAAATCCTGACAGGGTTGTAGAAAGCATAAGGATAATCCTTGATATTATATCTGAGCTTACCATCAAAGGATGTGCACTGCCTTATCATCCCAATTTTTATGATGAAACTTATTATTACAGTGGTAATCATTATTTACCAGGATGTTTGATGACCACTGTGGATGGCCTGTAGGATTTCCTATGTGGGGGAGAGGTGGTTTTGACAGAATGCCTCCTGGTCTGGATGGGCATCCCATGCCTCCCTCTAGAATAAGCTATGATGACATAAGCCCTCATCAGGAACCACCACCCCTGCCTCCTGGTCAAGGTAGCCACGGTGGTAACAGAGCTTGGAATCTTTCTCTTCTACCACCACCACCACCCAGAGGAGGAGACTTAATGGCCTATGATAGAAAGACCTGGAGACTGCTGTGATGGTCAGGTTGGTTCCAGTGCTGATGAAATTTGGGACTCTGCAACATATACATGGAGCTCATCAGTGTGGCAGATGGCATATGAACCCCAGGGTGGCTCTGGATATGATTACTCCTATGCAGGGGATCGTAGTTTATATGGTAATCTTGGTGGACCTATATTTACTACACAAGTAACCATTCCCAAACATTTGGCTGGATCTAGTATTGGCAAAGGTAGTCAGCAGATTAAATAAACCTGTCATGAATCAGGAGCATCTATCAAAACTGATGAGCCCTTAGAAGGATTCAAAGATCAGATCATTACCATTACAGGAACACAGGACCAGACACAGAATGCACAGTTTTTGCTGCAGAACAGTGTGAGGCAGTATGCAGATCTTGAAGGATTCTAATGCAAGATTTTTTTTTCTTTTTTACACTGTAAAGCAGTATTCTGGAAAGTTTTTCTAAGACTAGTGAAGAACTGAAGGAGTCCTGGGTCTTTTGTTTATCTGCTTCTGTTTTAGAATCCAATATTCCTCTGCTTTGTAAGTGTTCTGCATTTGAGGTTTAGTGAAATCTTTGCTATTGCAGGGGTGGGGTGCATGCAGAAACTAACACTGAAATTTTAAAACAGCAGCAGAGTAAGTGGATTTTATTTTTTGCTCATTGTTTGTGGTTAAGAAAAATTTCTCCGTGAAATTACTGTGAACACCTTGCTTTGTATAGTCCCTGTAAACATTTGGGGGGGGGGCAGGGAGGAAAGTAACAATAGCCCACATGGCCCTGGCACGTGTTCAGAGGAGTGTGCAGAATGTACTGCTCTTTTGTAAGAAATGTTTTATGATCTTCAAAATAAATTTAGTAAATCTAAAGAAAAAACAATTTGTAACTTTTAACTTAAATGTTATTTGAGCAGCATGATATAGTGTTTTTACCTTCTCTTCATTTCACTTAAGATATGAGTCCTCTCTGATGAATCTGTGTTCTTTTAGTCACTTAGTGACTAAAAGTTGACCATCCGGGTTATCGGTCAACTGTTCAGTACCACTATGTGCTTGAGTACCATTACATAGCAGTCTAAATTAGTCATCTACTTCATTTCATCAGGTGGGCATTTTATCAGCTCACGTAAGTACAGAAAAACATTTTTATGAGAGATAAAGAATACACTCACATGGATTTCATTGCAGGGTGTTGGTGCAATGGTTCTATTATTAATTACTGTTCATTTCTTATGTCTAATTTATAAATTAAACTTTATCATAGATATGTATGGAAAAAGACAGAGTGCATCTGGTTTTGGTGCAATCTGGGACTTGAGGGAAACACTGGAAATCTAGGCACGCATCCCTGCAGTTAAGTGAAGCCACACTATCTGCCTCATATTTACAAAAGCATCTAGATTACTTACACTTTCCAACTAATTAAGAAGTATATATTGTTTCCCAAACTTTAGAAAGTCAGTAATTTGTGGCGAATACATTGAAAAATGTGAAAATTCTATAGACCAACTTTGAAGTATAAAACAGCTAATAAAAGTGGTGGGGCTGGGGATTTGGCTCAGCGGTAGAATGCTTGCCTAGTGAGCTGGAAGCTCTGGGTTCGGTCCTCAGCACCAAAAATTGAATAAAACCTCCTGTAAAAACTAATAAAAGTGGTAATAGAAAAAAAAAGATATTGAAAGTGGGATCTGACTTATTTTTTTATTATCTATTAAGTTAGAAGTGAGTATTAAATCTAAGGTATAGATTCCATTATTTTCCATGCTTCTTAGTCATTTTGTAGTATTTGTATTGTTTTTTAAAAAATTCCTTTCCATTGTTGAATGCATACTCAGTATATGAAAGATTGTCCAAGTATGCACCACTCTCTGCTGTTTCCTTTAAAGAGCTGAGTAAAATCTCTGTTCCAAGAAGAGCGATTATCATGATGAAACCCAAAATGCAATAGTATTTGGAAACAGGAAGTCTTATTAAGGACTCATCCATAAGATATACAAACAAGTAGTTCAGTTTTTAAAAACTTAAAAAGAAATGCTAACTTCATTCACATAAGCTTTTAGAGTACTTGGCCTCTCTTTGATTGCTTTGTTGGAGAAGAAATTCTGTGTTAAAAATCAAGAACATAAGTATTCAAATTCTACAAACACTGGCACCCTCATTTTAAAATACAATAATTGTTAAATAACAGTCAAATCTGTTAAATAAAGATTTGCATTAATCAGTGCACATGCCTCACCACTGTAAAGTTACGGGAAGAGGAGCTATAGATGCCTAACTACACTAAAGGGAATCATAATGACACAGTTGATATTAGGTTGATTGCTTAGGCCTTTTCAAATTAAAATGTCATGCAATTTTAGCTTTTTTCATCTAACCTTATCCATGATATTCTAGTAGCTTATTCTCAGAAAACAGCTGGATACTCAACTGATTGATACTAAAAAAAAAATTATGGAGGAACACAGGATGTACATTTACATATTTAAAAGGAAGACGTTTATCCTATATTTTTTCTATTTGTATAAATTATACACGTTTTTCACATTGTAAAATCTGAATCTTAAAGGTGTACTAAACGTTGTCCATAAATCTAAACATCTCTAAATGTTAAGCTTTCCTGCTAACAGACAAAGTCAATTATCAGGAGAAAAAAAAAAAAAAAAAACATTTTCAGGACCAGCTCTTTGGATTACTGCTAATTATGTTCACCAAATTGTATATAACATGCTGCCATATTCCTTTCACTAAATAATAAGAGATGGCAATGCAGAAGCATCTACCCAAACTGCCATCAAGTTGCTGCCTTTCACACAAAAGACAGGGGCATTCCAAACAAAGCCTGCACTCACCACACACTTTCCCAATATATTATTTACAAAGTCAGACACTAAACTGCCTCATCAAAAAAGATAAAAAACATTGTAGAAATTAATTAAAAATTGAGATTCCCCAATAACAATGTTTTAAAGATAAATAATAGTGCCTAAAATTTCTAACATGCTGGTTAAACTGCAGATTTTTAATATCTTATTTCATTGTTTTATTATGCTTCAATTCTCATGTAATAAGAGCAAAAAGTTCTGATATTCAAGTTACTACCATTTGATCTAAGTTTTTGGACCTCTTGCAGTGCTATGTGCATGGCTTATACTTTTTATCTTCTGTAGATGATAATGTTTTGACACCTTAAATATCTCTCTGACTGGAGATAGACCACCTCCCCCGGAGTTAGCCAGTTCTTACAGGTAGAAATAGGCTCAGCTGGGAGCATACCTTTGATATTCAAAATAACCTACCCAGAGTCAGATCTTTTCTATCAGGTCTAGGTAGCCCAGGAAGCAAGATAACGGTCATATATATTCAGATTCAGGGACCTATCAACTAGGCAATAACCTAAAAGCTTACTTAAAATCTGCTAAACTTACTTAAACTAGTCAATCCTAAACTGTTTAACTGGTTCAGTCTTTCCTGAAGAAACTCCAATAAAAACCATAGCATACAATCTCCCCAATACCTACTCTTTTTGCCTCCTCACTAATACCAGTACTTTCCTCTATGCTCTGCAGGAAATGTTGTGCCTCCTGTTTTTAACATCTCTGAGTATACATAATAAGCTTTGTTTCTGGAGGCTTTCCTGAGGCTCCTCTTGTGGCTGTACCTGACTATTACACAAAAGAACAGCAAACAGTGTGCTCTATCATTCATCTGTTTTCCTGTTTCCTACATCAAACCTTACTATTGATTGACCATCAGAATCTGTTCTCCCAGCTACCTTCATCCTGCTGTTTCAGCCTACAGGTGGTGCTGCTAGTCTCTTCTACCATGATGTGTAGCCTCTGACCACATTTCAGCCAAATGTATCACATTGATGAGAAATAAAACTTGTTTTATACATCAAATATTGTATATAGGAATGAGTTTCAGTTTAACATAGGAAATTACTTTCTTCTTTCTTTTTTTTTTTTTTTTTTTTTTTTTTTTTTTTTTTTTTTTTTTTTTTTTTTATTCAGGGTCTCATTACTAGATCGGACTCATAGTGATCCACCCATTTACAGCCTACCAAGAGCTAGGATTACAGCTGCATGCCACCACGCCCAGTCTCAGTTGCCATCTCAGTGTGCCCCAGGGCCAGGGCTAGCATGGCAGGCCTGGGAATCAAACTCCCCAGCCCCTGCACCTGCATGCAGGTGCTTTAATCTGCTGAGCTATTTGGCATACCTTGGAAATTACTTTATGACACTGGTTATTTTTAAAGATTCTACATTTTAAACATTAGACTTTCTTTTCAAACCAAAGCTAAAAAATGTACTCCACCAACAAGATGAAAGAAGAATTTTTGAACTGAGTAAAAATTTGAAGTGAAAGAAGTTTAAGTCTCTTGTAGTTCTAATACCTTTATTTTATAATTTTACATCAATTGAAAGAAAGAAAGTTGAGAAAAGAGAGAGAAAATTAAATGCAGGGCCAAAAGGACAGGAGAGGAGAAAGATGAAGGAGTAAAGACAATTTTCATATCTAAGTAATTTATAACAAAGGGGTTCCTTAGAAATAGGCTTTAATTATAATTTTATATAGTGCCAAGTTTTACATGTCCTCACCCTTTTAAGAGCTGCATTAGCTGGCAGCGAGTTCAGAGACCTCAGTCATTCTGTTCCAGACAGCAAATGTTTGTGAACTATTTCGTAAAGGAGCGAGCTCAGAACTGAGCTGCTGCTGGCTCCACCTAGCGGCTCCAAGGTGAGCTCAGGCCCACACAAGGTGCACTGACAGCTGCAGCCCAAATGAATCTGGGTTTGCCCAGATGGTGCAGGCCCTGTTAGGCCATCCACTACAGCACCAGAAGGCTAACTCTTGCTTGTTCTGGCTTGTTGGGTAAATTGACGGGGATTGGGACTCTGTCCACACATCATTGATGACAAGTGTAGCAGAGACAAACCTGGAAGTAGAATCTCTCTCTCTCTCTCTCTCTCTCTCTCTCTCTCTCTCTCTCTCTCTCTCTCTCTCTCAATTTTGTTTTGATTTTTGTTTTGTTGTGCTTTTGTTTTTTGTTTGCTTTTTTGTTCTTTTTGTAGGATGTTTTCCCCTTCGTTATTTTTGTTTGTATGTAAGTGTGAATGTGGTTTCCAGCATCTTCATGGGTGTGGTTTTTTTCTATTCTTCTTTTATATTTTCCTTCTCTCTTTTCCTCCAGTCTTCTGTATCAGTTTTTCAAAGCTACTGTCAGTCTTTTTATCCTCAAGCCTTATTTCTTTTCTTTTCTTTTTTTTCCTGTATTTAGGACAGTCTACAGAATTTTACTATGTAGATGGGCCTCATAGTGATTATCTGTTTTTAGCCCCCCAAGTGCTGGGATTATAGGTGCACGCCACTACACCCTGTCTCAATCATTGTCTCGGCATGACCCACTGGCAGGGCCAGCACCTCATGCCAGGGATAGAATCCTGGCCACTGACTTTTGCCTAAGCAAGCAATTTAGTCCACTGAGCTAACAGGCTGGCCCTCAAGCCTTACTTCTAATTTCTCCCTTTTCTTCCACTTCTCTATTTTGTTGGTAACCCACTTTAAATTATAACCATAGAGGGCAAAATTGACCTATTAAGGACTGCTGTACTGCACACAATTTTCTTTTCTTTGGGTTTTCGTTTTCGTTTATAAACCTTTATTAGAAAGGCTACAAATTTTATATCGACACTATGTTTCTTATGCTTAAAGTATTGGGGGGAAATAACCTTGAATACAAAACTATGCTGTTGAACCTTTCCCAGGCTTGTTGCAAAGTGTTTTTCATACAATAGAGATAGAATAGAAAAGGCAATAAATTTAAGCCTCATAGGCCATGAGCAGTGTCTGGGCACATTTTCTCATTAACATTTGATCCCTGGGACCACCCACTCAGGACCCCCTCCTATACCTCTATTGGAAAAGAGCTTTCATTCCCTCAATAAATATGTTCTGCTCATTCAAAAAAAAAAAAAAAAAAAAAAAAGATTTGAAAAGACTCAGAAAAATACTACTTACTGTATTTAGGATCTTGATGACATATTTTAAAATTTTAGCTTTTGTTTTATCTGTTGCTTTACAAATATAAAACGTACATCTGATGTTTATTTTCCCTTAAATAATAAGTATGTTCAAAAAATATCTTCTCTAGGAGTAAAAAGGTTAATAACCGGATGAAGAGAAATAACACCTTTTCATAGTTTTATCTAATTTTCCTCATACCAGCCTGAGTCTTTTTTTATAAAACATTGTAGGACATCAAATAGTCAATGCTTTCTCCAATTTCAAATATTTAACCTAATAAAGAAACAGCATCTTTAACATTTATGAAAACAGGGCAATGTAACGGGCCATGCAAACATGGTTCTGCTCTGGATTCCCTATTACCTTAGTTTGAAAAGGGGGCTGGATAGAGGCCTGGGCTAGCCCTAATGTTCAATATCTTAACTTAGGAGCTCAGTAACTTAGATGTTCTTGACTCTATAAAGCATCAACTGAAGTCAATAAAACCTATTGGTACCAATCTTTGTCTATTAAACTAAAAAATGGGCAGGTGCGTACAGTATATACTTTAATCCAATAGGTTTCTATAGGCCATTTAAAAACTAGCACTGGGGATAATGTTCTTTAGTTTGAGAATACATTTTACAGTTCAAAATATGTTCTTTCTAAAAATCTGACACAAAGAATAATTTACACCAGCTGCTATTTATCATTGAGTTGTGGACACCTTTCACAAGATGGTTTAAAAAAAAAACCAAAAACTTTGCAACCGTTGCTAATGTAATTTTCCCACTGTTCTCAGTCAGCTCCAAACTCATCGGGTGCAAAGCCCATTTTTCCATGCCTCTAAATGATAGATACAGGCTATTAGGTTCTTTATTCTGTTTGTAGCAGTTTATATAGGTGCAGCCAAACACAAAGCTTCAGGACAAACTGTACAAACTTTATAATGCAGGGTTAGAATTTAAAATAAGAAACATAAAATCTACACAAAACTGATGAAAAGCACAGATACCTGGACTGAAACATACAACCCAGTGTGAAAGGGAGCATTGTTTCCTTTCAAGTGCTTTATTCTGCTACAGAACAGTCAAGATGAAGATGTAAAGCTTTGTGATTAGTTTAAATTATATACTCTGTAAGATACTCTACCAATTTTAAAAGTTACGGAGACCAAAAGATGTTCATCAGTTCATCTGGATCGAGCACACTCCAGCTGGATCACTGAGAACAAATCAAGCAAATGAGGAAAGAAAATCCACCTGTGCAACTTGTCTGCAGAGTTGGCTGATGTGCACACTGCACCCCAGACCCAGGGTGGCTGCTGCTTTCTTCATCAGAGCTGTTGTTAGAGGTTTCACTCCTCTGACCACCTCTCGAGCCTCGAGTGCTATCGGATTCCTGGGCCTCTTCTCCCTCAGTTTCTCCAGATATGTTAGGAACTTCTGGTGAGACAGAAGAAAATTTTCTAGTTCAGAAAGCTTATCAGGGTTGATCCAGTTATTTTCCAAAAACTGCACATCAAATTTTATGCAAAGATCACCTTTTTGAAAGGGATTACAGTGCTGAGGCATTCTTTCACCTTGAACTACAGGAACACACCGTGGTTCAACTACTTTGCAGGGGTGCGGGCGGGAGGGGGCGTACTTCACCACAATCTGACAGGCATCAAGGTGCTTGAAAGTGAACTGAAACCCACACAGAGCTTCAACAAGTCATATCTTATGCATCATGTGCAAATCATTCCAACCTCTTTGGAACACCTCATATTCTTTCTCCTGCAGCAAGAAAACAATGTCTCCTGGTTCCACTCCTGGGGCCTGGTCTGCCTCCGCAGTAATTGTAATTCTCTGTCCATGTTTCATGCCTTTGTCTACATGAACTTCAAGAATCTTAACTTCTTTAGTCTCTTTACTTCACAATTTTTACACTGGTCCTTTTCATTAATTACCTCGCCTCCATTACAATCAGAACCCACAGACTGCAACTACTGCACCATTTCAGGAGCCAGTTGCCTGATCATGGTGCATACACCTCAGCCTTGACAAGCACTGCCATTCTGGACAGCTCTAGATTTCTCACCTTGACCACTGCATGCACTAGAGTACATTCCTGCTAAGTTGTAGTTTGGTCGTCTTGCCATTATACAGATCTTTTAAGGATACTTTGAGTGGATGCATCATGTCCTCTCCTCTTCTTCTGCCATTTCAACTTCTGCTCTGATTGCCCATGATGCAGAATAAACCTCCACCAAAAATGTGAGAGAAAATATCCATGCCACCACCTCTGCAACAGCCTTCCTGAAGATCTTGCTCTCCATATCTGTCATGTAACCTGCACTTTTCTGGCTCTGATAGTACTTCATATGCAAAACTTATTTCTTTAAATTTGTCTCCAGCATTTGTATTCTTATCAGGATGATATTCCCTGGCTAACTTCCCATATGCCTTCTTCAGCTCATTCTCACCAGGCAGGACACCCATGATATCATACAGCTTTGTGCCAGCAAAGACTAAGATTTACTAACAGCAAAGACTGAGATTTACTAACAGTCACAAAAATACTGTGCCACAGTGCCAAAGAACCAGGGGCTCAGCCAAACAGGTCACAATTTCCTATTCCCAACAAATTGAAGGGGTGGGATCTTGCAACAGATTCGAAACCGAAAAGCCAGTTACACCTGAAGATAATTCAGAGAGGTAATCATTTCCTGTGGATTCCAAGTATTAGAAATAGATTGGAGTCCATGAAAAAAGAGGAGATAGGATGATTGACTTAAAAAGAAAAACAAAACTGTTTGTAGACATCATGAAAGAAAACTTCCCTGATAGAGAAAAAGAATTTGAAGTAGAGATAAGTGAGGCATATACTACTCCAATCAGCCATTATGAAAAAAAAAAAAAGCTATAGCCAGGCATATCATAGTCAAGATTCCAGGAATGCGGAATATGAATAGAATCTTCAAAGTTGTTAGGTAAAAGAAACAAATCACTAACAAAGGAAAGCACATCGGAATCACAGACAAATTCTCAGCAAAAACCCTCAAGTCAAGAAGAGCTTCAAATGAAATATTTCAGATTCTGAAAGAAAACAACCTTTAACTCAGATTGATGTGCTCCACAAAACTATCTTTCAAGGCTGATGGAGAAATAAGATATTTCTATGACAAACAACATCTGAGGAACTTTATGACCACCAAATCAGCGCTCTGAAATGTTTTGAAGGGTTGTGGAGATAGCTCAGTGGTCTAAGTGCCTGCCTGGCAAGAACAAGGACAGGGGCATAGATCTTCAGTACCACATACCCCGCCAATCCTACCTCAGACATGCTGAGCCTGCCCCCAGGAACAGGCATGGTAGCACATGCCTGTAATCCCAACACTGGAGAGGCTGAGACAGGAGGATCACTTCAGCTGCACAGCAATACCCTGTACCAAATAAATAAATAATAAATGTTTGATTTTTTAAAAAATGTTTTGAAGCACATTCTAGAAAGAGATAACAAGGACTAAAATTCTATGAACCCAGGAGAAATAAATCTACCTAGCAAGGCAAATAATTAAATGGGGGTAACAACAGAAAATAACATGACAAGGGTAAGTCAATACAGATCAGTTATACCCATCAATGTTAATACTCTTAATTCACCAAACTGGATCAACAAGTAAGATCAACAATATACTGAATAGAAGAAAAAATTTAAAAGAAATTCATAATGTGTAAGTCAAAGTATACAAAACAATATTTACGAAATAGGAACCCATAAAAAAGCAGGGATAGCTACTATATTTGCAGACAACACGAATTTCAAGCTAAACTTGATTAAGAAAGATAAAGAAAGTCACTATACCCTTGTAAAGGTAGCAACCCAAGGGGAAGACCTAACAATCATAACTGTATAAGAAATAATACTGGCATATACAACTATGTAAAAAAAAGATTAATGGGCCTGAAAATCAAATAATCACTAATATACAATTGTACTGGGGAATCTTAATACCCCACTACCACAAAAAGACAGATCAACTAGACAAAAAATGAACATTGAAATATCAGAACTGAACCAAACTTTGAATAAATAGATTTAATAGATGTCTACAGAATGTTTCATCCATCAACATCAGAATATGCATTCTTCTCAGCTGCACATGGCATTATCCAAAATAGACCACATACAACTCATACAGCATGCTTTAGTAAATTCAAAGAAAATTGGAATTATCCTATGCATATTATCAGAACATAGTGAAATGAACTTGAAAATTAATGACAAGAGAAACCACAAGAATACGTGGTGAACATTAAGCTTCTGAAAAAATGAGAGCAAGCTAAGTCAAGAGCACATGTAAAAGAGGAAGTTATAAAGATCTGAGAAGAAACTAATGCATTAGAAACTAAAGAAAATTATATGAAGAAGCAATGAATCTAAAACTTGCTTCTTTGCCGGATGTGGTGGCTCACGCCTGTAATCCCAGCACTCGGGAGGCTGAGGTAGGAGGATTGGTGCAAGTTCAAGACCAGCCTGGGCTACAAAAGTGAGCTCAAGGCCAGCCTCAACTGCATAGCAAGACCCTGTCTCAAAAAGACCAAAAAAAAAAAAACTTGTTTCTTTGAAAGATTAAATAAAATGAAGCAGCCTTTATCTGATCCTATATGACAAAAAGGAAAGAGAAGAGTCAAATCCATGCAATTGGGAATGAAAAGGGTGAAATCAAAATAGACCCTAAAGAAATCCAGATCATCTAAACCTATTTTGAACACTTGTGTTCTAATAAGATTGAAAATTCAGAAGAAATTGAGAAATTCTTAGATACATATGAATTACCAAAGCTGAATTAAGAAGATGTAAAAATTCTTTGTTTTTCTCTTCCACTATACTTTGTTTTAATGGGTCTGAAAATTCTGTGACAGATTTTTGGTCGAGTTGTTTCCATTAAAAAGTATTGTTTTTAAAAACTAATAACTTAAAAACTGTTACACAAAAAAGTGGTCCAAAAAACACTCTCCTTTCCTTCTGAAGTTTTTATAATATATTGTTATCATTAACCAGTCTTTCCCTATTTAACTTAAATGGCCAATTGAAAGAAACAGTTCTGAGACTGGTCTTCCAACACTGATTAAAATTGAGGTGGCAGGCATTAGGGATAATATTCATTTAGGCTTTCGAACTTTGTGGGCAGACTTGGTGACCTTGACAGTTCCATCAGCCTTCTTGTCCACAGCTTTGATGACACCCACAGCAGCTGTATGTTTCATATCATAAATAGCAGAACAACCCAAAGGTGGATAGTCAGAGAAGTTGTCAACACACATGGGCTTGCTTGGAGCCATGTCAACAATGGCACCATCACCAGATTTAAAAAATTTAGGGCCATATTGCCATGCTAGACTTCTTTGACAGACTCATGCTTAACATCGAAGCCCACATTGTCCCCAGGAAGAGATTCACTCAGAACTTCATGGTATATTTCAACAGCCTTGACTCTGCAGCAAAAAAGATAAAGAAGATGTAAAAATTCTAAATAAACCGATATCATAAGTGAAATCAAAGATGTAATTTGAACCTACCCACAAAGAAAAGCCCAGGCCCTGTTGAATTCACTGCTAAGCTCTACAAGAAATTAAGA
>PVJA010010245.1:27310-40784 GCA_004027025.1 Myocastor coypus
AAAAAAAAAAAAAAAAAAAAAAAAAAAAAAAAAAAAAAAAAAAAAAAAAAAAAAAAAAAAAAAAAAAAAAAAAAAAAAAAAAAAAAAAAAAGAAAAGAAAAGAAAAGAAAAGATCTAACACCACTACTCTCCAAACTCTAATGAAATTGAAAGGGAAGCAAAATTCATCCAAAATTCGTTCCTAGAAGCAATGACCTGATACCAAAACCAGAGAATGACCCAACAAGAAAGAGAATTATAGAACAATCTCTCTAATGAACATAGATGCAAACATCCTCAATAAAATACCAGCAAACATAATGCAGCAAGTCATTATGGAGTATACATAGTGACAAGTAAGATTTATCCCAAGGATGCAAGGATTGTTCAACATATGTAAATCAGCAATGTAATATAGTATGTCAACAGAGCCAAGGACAAAAATCACATGATCATCTCAATAGATGCAGCAAAAGCTTTCGACAAAGTGTAGCACCCATTCTTGACATAAAAACCCACAGAAAACTGGAATTGATTGTCCTTACCTCATTCCGATAAAAGCCGTCTGTGATAAAACAACAACCAACATCACATTAAATGTATAAAAATTGAATGTTTTCTCTCTATAGTCAAGAACAAGACAAGGAAGTTCACTGTATCCACTCTTATACAACATAATCTTTCAAACTTAAGCCAGAGCAATTAGACAAGATAAATAAATAAAAAGAAGAATGATAGGAAAGACAAAAGCGAGATTACCATTATCTACAGATAACTTGATACTCTAGATTGAAGATCCAAAAACCCCACCAAAATACTGCTAAATTTGACAAACAAATTTCATTAGCATAGCTGGATACAAAGTGTGCATTCAAAATGTAACAGCATTCCTGTACACAAATACAAACTCACTGCGGAAGAAACAACACCCTTCAAATTATCATAAAACAATGAAACACCTAAGAATCAATTTAATGAAGGATGTGAAAGGCCTCTGCATTGAAAACTACAGCAGTCTTACAAAAGGAAATGGAACTGGAAAACAAAAAATGGAAAAAGAGCTCTTGCTCATGTGTAGGAAGAACCAATATAATGAAAACGGGTATGTTATGCAGATTTAACACAATTCCAATCAAAATTCCAAAAACATATCTTACAGAATTAAAGAAAACAATCTTAAAATTTATTTGGAACCATAAAAGACCTGAAATTACAAAGGCAATTCCAGGCAACAAGCACAAGGCAGGAAACATCACCATCCTTGGCTTCAAGTTATGCTGTAAAGCTACAGTGATAAAACAGCATAGCATTAGCAAGCAAACAGAACTGAAGATCAATGGAACAGATTAGAAGATTCAAAAAAAACTCTTGACATACTCAGCCACCTTCTCTTTCACAAGGATGACAAACACATCCACTGAAAGAAAGATAGCTTCTTTAATAAACTGTGCCAGAAAAACTGGCTCTGGATGTTCTGAAAATTAAAATTGGCCCCAGCTGGGCATGGTGGCACATGCCTGTAATCCCATCACTTGGGAGGCTGAGGCAGGAGGATCGATGTGAGTTCGAGACCAGCCTGGGCTACAAAAGTGAGCTCAAGGCCAGCCTGAACTGCATAGCGAAACCCTGTCTCAAAAAGACAAAAACAAACCAAAATAAGTAAGTAAGTAAGTAAGTAAGTAAGTAAGTAAATAAATAAATAAATAAATAAATAAATTGGCCCCACATCTTTCACCAAACATTAAACAAAATTAAAAATGGGTCAAAAGTCTAAATGTTATGATAGAAACATTGAAACTTCTGGAACATACAACAGCTAAGCCATTTGAGGACACTGGATTAGGCAAAGTCTTGATGAATAAAACTCCAGTTGTACAGGAGCTATCACCAAGAAGCAACTACTGGAATCTTGTCATATTAAAAAGTTTTGACACAACAAGAGAAACCACCAACAGAGTGAAGACAAAACACATAATGTGAGAAAAAAAAAAAATGTTTGACAATTGTTCCTAAAATGAAGAATTACTACCAACAATCTATAAAGAACTAAACAACAACAAAAAAAAAAAAAAAAAAAAAAAAAAAAAAAAAAAAAAAAAAAAAAAAAAAAAAAAAAAAAAAAAAAAAAAAAAAAAAAAAAAAAAAAAAAAAAAAAAAAAAAAAAAAAAAAAAAAAAAAAAAAAAAAAAAAAAAACCCTCAGACCTCCCAAATTCAAAATCCAAGTTCAAAAATGGGGATCTGAGATACACACTTCTCCAATGAAGAAACAGAAACAGCAAATAAATATTTACAAAAATATACAACACATCTCTCGTTGGGGAGTTGCAAATTAAAACAACAATGAGATCCCATCTCAGCCTTGAAAGAATGGCTATTATCAAAAAATCAATCAATAACAAATGCTGACAGGGCTGTAGGAAAAAGGATCTTATCTCCACTGTTTGTGGGAGTGTAGATGGTGCAACCACTGTGGAAATCCATGTGGAAATTCCTCAAAAAACTAGGATTGAACATTTCAATTTAGCCAGATATTCCCTTTCAAGGTTACCCTCTCCAAAGAATTAAAAACATCATACCACTGTGATATATGTGCGCCAATGTTTATAGCAGCACAATTTGTAACAGCTACATCTTGGAAACAACTCAAATTCCCAACAACCAAAGAATGGAAAAAATATGTCATCTTTTTATACAATGGAGTACTTCATACATAAAGAGGGATAAGCTGGATGCTTTACAGGTAAATGGATGCAACTCAAGACCATATTCATAAGTGAAATAAATAAAACCTCTATGTGTAAACACAGTACTATCTCCCCAGTGTGAGAAGCTGAAAGAGTAAATAAGATCCAAAATGTACAATGGATAGTGTAAAATGAGAAGAAACTTCAAAAGGACAGAGAAAATGGGGTAACTAATTTAAAAATAATAGTATACAATATATTAACCATTGTTACTCCTCATGATCTTATTTTGAAACTTTTCTTTTGTTCTCTTTAAAATAAAGAAATGAAAAAATAAATCAGACCAAGTGCCTGCTTAGGCAAGCACAGGCGCCGCATGCCACCCGACCCTACCCCCGGCGAGCTGAACCTGCCACTGAGTCCGGGATTGATGGCCCACACCTGTAATCCCAGAGCTGGGGAGGCTGAAGACAAGAGGATCACTACGAGTCCGATCTGCATAGTACAACCCTGAACCAATAAAAGAAAGTCATCATGCAAAATATGTTTAAGAATCTAGAGGGTTGCACTATATTTGTAATATAGAAATAAAACTAAGTCTTGTGGCTTTAGGATTTATTAAAATTCATAATCCCTTTCACTTATCATTTATAGTAGCAGCTCTAAATACCTTGATTGATTCACATTATAATCATTAAGTAATTTTACAATCCTAATTTATAACAAGCTGTCTATTGACTTCTGCATGGTGATATTTATGTCTACCCTTGATTCTGTCATTTTACAAGCATGTTAATCACTCTCTCCAGTTTATTAAAAAATTTGACTAAAGCAAATAGGGTAAAAAAAAAAAAAAAAAAACTGTGCCATGCTTGTCATCTCTAGTGTATGGGCTTGGAAATACTTGTATTCATCAGTAATTATTGAACCTCTGCTCTGTCCTTCACAATCCTCTGATCATGGTTAACAACATAGCTTTCCAAGAGAGAAATACGTGTTCAAATCCCTGTCCTACCATTTCCTATTATGCACTTTCTTTTACTCAGTTTCTTCTTCTGTGAAATGGATAAAATAATATAAGGACTTACTTTCCAGGTGAACACTGAACAAGTTATCTCAGTAAAGTCCTTAACAGTGTTAGTATGAGTTAAATATTCAACAAATGTTATCTATAATTCAATCACACAGTATTTATCAGATGATGTTAACAATATAATCATTAGTAATACAATGTATGCACTACAAAATTATTGAATGAAAGCTTCATGAAAAAAAGTGACTTTTACCATTTGTTTGCTTTGGTTGTCTCCAGAGTGTATAGCAGTCACTACTCAAAAAAATGTTATCAATAAATGATATGGTAGTCAGTATACACACTAAATCTTTGACTTATGAAGAATCCAGGTGTGAACATTCACAGACATGAACAGGTGCCACATCACCAACATCTGTGGATGCAAACAGATCATGGAGGTGGCTCAAGTGTCTGCTGCACACTGTCACAACTGTGATGCTCTGCGCTTATTGTATAGTGCACAATAGTACAGTACTCAGTCAGAGTCCAGGAAGGCTGAAAATATTTTTTGCAGTATTTTATTAGCATGTTTGGTTTTATATGACTTATGCTGTACGTTTGTGTGAAACGTGTAAAGGACTCACTTTGTTGGACTTACAAAGAAATCCAATCTACAAACAGTTTTCAGGAATGAAATTTATTCATAAGTCAGGGACTTACAGTAATGTTATATGGAAATGATCTCTTTTTTTAATCTTGTACTTATTCATTCACTAATTCATTATATTTGTTTGGTACAGGGCCTTGCTATGCAGCTTAGTTTCATAATGATCCTGCTGTCTCAGCCTCTCAGCACTGGGATTGCAGAAGTGCACCACTCTCCCTGGGGCTGGCACGAAATGCTAAGTTATCTCCCCAGCCTTCCTATTCTTTTTTATGTAAAAGACTTTTACTTGAAGTATTAGAAGCTACATAAAAGAATAGTCTGTCAGGATTAAACAAAGCAAGATTTCTAGGACAGATAATCTCTTTATTGCCAAAATTTTTTCTTTAGGAGAAATTAAAAGGGCTGGGCATGGTGGCTCATGTCTATAATTTGAGTGCTTAGGAGGCAAAATCAGGAGGATTTATATGAATTTAAAGCTAGCCTGGGCTACACAGTGAGCTCAAAGCCAGCCTGAACTGCATAGTGAAACCCTATATCAAAAAGGACAGAGAGAGAGAAACAGAGAGACACAGAGAGAACTACTTACATGAAAAAGCCTAATTTTATATATAATCTAAATAATAAAATGTTTTACTTGGCAGTTAACATGGTGAATCAATTAAGCTTAACTTGTTAAACACTCAGAAAAGTGAACACATAAGAAGTTGGTAAACTCAGAATTGGAAACTCTTGGTTTTCTTATTAATCTCTATACACTACAAATGTTTTTAACAGAAGCAATTAAAATGCCAATAATTTCAATCATGTCTTCCAACAACATATTTTACTTGTTCCAGATCAACTCTAAAAATATTTTGTGTACATTAAATTGTTTTTCCATTCAGTGCTCCAGGAAAAAAAAAATTGCCAAAAGGCAGGGTTCCAAGCGGAAAAGAAAACAACACGAAGAACTTGAAAAATCCACATGATTTGTGTTTAAGTATTGTATAATGATGATGCTAGATGTGATGAGACATAATGGACCTCAGCCACTTCTCTTTCAGCATATATTTGGGTTTTTTCCTACCAAAATCCTTACTCATTCCAACACTATTTCTCTTCCTTGCAACAATGTGATTCCGGCAGAGCTACCAGTTTTCATAAACCTGATTTCATTTCTTCCTTACACACTTAAAGGCTCAGAAGAAATATTTCCTCCAATGTGGCTAAACTCACATTCGGGCAAAGTTTCAACTGCCCAAGACAACTCTTGTACAAGATGAAAACTAAATTAAGACAGACATAAAAAAAAATGTGGGAAAGCAGTGGAAATGGGTGGGGTCAGGGTATAGGTATTGGAGAAG
This sequence comes from Myocastor coypus, assembly GCA_004027025.1. Lineage (NCBI taxonomy): Eukaryota > Metazoa > Chordata > Mammalia > Rodentia > Myocastoridae > Myocastor > Myocastor coypus. The sequence goes on from PVJA010010245.1 coordinate 33,000, forward strand.
GTAAAAGAGGAGAGCAGTGCCAACTGAAAGCAAATTAGTCTTTGGATTAAGGTAGGTGTGAGGCAGGTCAGCAAGTCAATTGAGATCTTGCTAGCATATTGAGCCGACAATTCTAGTTTTCCTCAAGTTTCCTTATGCTCTACTGCTTGCACTGATAATAAAATAACCCTAAGGAACAGAGTAGAGCTTAGATTTCTGTTAGCCACAAAATATTTAGTAGTAGTCCAATATCTCAAATTTTATGAATAGTTAAGATATTCCACCATAGACATTATTTTTTTGCCTTATGTTTTTTAACATTCTAAGCATTTCTGAGTAAAAATGAAAGAAAAAAAAACATAAGAAAGTAAAACAGCCAGGTATGATGGCAAATGCTTACAGTCCTAATTATTAGGAGGCTAAGGCAGCAGTATGGCTGCAAATTTGAGGTAAGCATTGGCTACATAGTGAATTCAAGGTCAAACTGAACTATATGACAAGAATTTGTCTCAAATTATAATAATAACAATAACAATAATAGTCCCATATTCAGAAGAACCACTGTACCTGAGGAGGTTCAATAAGCTTCTCAGAAGGGGACAAACTCTGTCCCCCATCTCCCATCACTTTTGGAGGAAGAGTGAACCTCAGGAACCTCAGTGAGCAATGCAGAGTGAGAGAAACCCCATTCTCTGGGGGGTTTGCTGTTTTGCAATCCAGTGAGCCTCAGTCTGAAGTACTTACTGTACCTTGCCCATACTCCTGCACTGTGTGTCGAGCAGCCAGTGCAGGACGTGCTCAACACATGGCAATAATCTTGACAAGAACCCAAAGTAAATCCATTCTAACAATGGAAATATTTTTCATACAAAACCATATTTATGATTGGTTCCATTATTTAAGAATAAGCTTTGCTTCTGTGGGATAAAGTGCAAAATCAGTAGTTACCACAGTTTTCCAACTTATAAATTATGCTTATTACTAATTGTACCACTACAGCTAGGATGTCATATTTGTTGTATGTATGTAGCAAGTAGCTCTCCCTTGTGTAGTTGCAGCAAAATTCAGTGAAATAAACACTCATGAAAGACGGGAGTGGAAAAAATGAGACTTTTATTGCTGGCAAGCCAATAACCTCATGCAAAATCAGGGAATGTCAAAGACCAGAGAATTTTGTACTGGGTATTTAGGCATTTACAAGTAACCATGCTAACCACATTGCCACATTTTGGAATTTTACAGTATCACAAGGCTTACATTTCCCAGGGGTTTGTTAGAACATTTAAATTTTAGCTTAACTAAAATTTGTTCTAATTGTTTGCTCTTTAAGTTAGCAATTTGTTCTCCTTTGGGCTTTTTAAATTATTTATTTATTTATTTATTTATTTTTGTCTTTTTGAGACAGGGTCTCGCTCTGCAGTTGAGGTTGGCCTCGAGCTCACTTTTGTAGCCCAGGCTGGTCTCAAACTCGCACCAATCCTCCTGCCTCAGCCTCCCTAGTGCTGGGATTACAGGTGTGAGCCACCAAGCCCGGCTATTTATTTATTTATTTATTTATTTATTTATTTATTTGGTACATAGTCTCACTATACAGCTCAGACTCACAGTGACCATCCTGTCTCAGCCTCCCCAGCACCGAGATTACAGGTGTGTATCATCATGCCTGGCTTTGAGGACTGCATGGGGTACCTGGGATTCCAGGGCTCGAAAGCCATATGGTACCAGAGATCAAGCATGGGTCCATGCACTTGCCAGGTAGGTGCTTAGACCACAGAGATATCTCCAAAGCCTCCTCTGTGGGTTCTATGATTAACTAAAAGAAAAGAGGATGAGGAGTGAATTTACCTAAAGTATAAATGATTGTTAAAATAGACTTTAAAAGAAAATGGAGTCTTTCTTGCCATGTCACTGTAGCAATATTAGGAAGTTCTGGGGTAATAACATCACCACAAACCTCTGCCAAAAGACTGGGGTTGAGATAAACAGAAACCAATATCTCACACTCAACTAGTTGTGAAGGTAGGATTTTTTTTTTTTTTAATGACTGGCTCAGCCTGCCCTGGTGTTGGTGCTGGCACAACATGTGGTGCCAGGGATCAAACCGCCATCCCTGCAGTTACCTAAGCTTACCTAAGCAAGTGCTTTAGACCACTGAACCATCTTGCCAGCCTCATGAACATAGGGTCTTGGGATAGACACAAACCAAGAACATTCTACAAGCAGAAGATATCCCTGAAATACAAGCTATTCCTAGAGAGGTCTTAATATTAGTGATATAGCTATCTACTACAAAATTTACAAGAATCCCTACTTAGGCAACTGTAGGAACCAGGGTTTGATTCCCAGAATGTGCCAGCTGTGCCCCCTGGGGGTGCTGAGCTGACAACTGAGACTGGACATGGTTGTGTGGGCCTGTAATCCCAGCACTTGGGAGGCTGAAAACAGGAGGATCACTATGAGTCTGAACTGTACAGTGAGACCATGTACCAAATACATTTAAAAACAAGCTTTTTAAACATGTACAATGATCACAATTAAAAAATTTAAAATTTTGAATAAGAAAATGTAAAAAATAAAATAGGAGAAAAATGTAATCTCTGTCCTCAAGCCCACCCAGAACAAATCCAGAAGACATCAACATAAAAGAAATTGGAAGTCACAAACCTGAAATTTCTGAAATGATAGCAACTACAATACCAAATAGCCAACACAAGACTCAGTGTGGTGGCATGCCACTGTAATCCCCGTGCTTGGGAGGCTGAAAGCAAGAGTAACACTACACATCTGATCTGTGTAGTGAAGCTCTGTAAACTCTGTACTACACACATTTTTAAAAATAGCCAACCCTGTCAAGCTATAGAAGAAAACAGAAATAATCTCTCACATAAGAATGGAAATGCTAGCCATAATCAATGACTTGCTCAGCATATGTAAAAAAAATGTAGAAAAGCATGGAAAAATTATGGAAAGTTTGAGCAGAAATTATAAGGAACAATTCGAATGCATAAAACAGATTCAAAGAAATACACAGGAAACTAAAAATTCCATTGAAAGTTGGAAAAACACATTTTAAAGAAACAAAGATTTTCAGACATTGAAGACAGTGATCAGCTAGTGATCATGAAGGATCCCTTTAAAATATCCTTTAAAATATCAAGGAACCAGGCCATAATAATACAATAGCTGCGACATCCTATAACTCAATGGTTTCCCAAATTTTCTGATCATGGAGATTATGGGGCCACAGGGGAAAATGATCGATGATGTATAGTGTGCCTATCGAGAATCACCTAGAGAGAAAAATTTCTCTCAGGCTTTCACAGAGAGCAACTTGGTCAAGCAATGGCTGTGACTCATCCAGATGGCTGGCACTGACAAAAGATCTACAAGTATTATAATATCCATTGTATAGATCTTTAACTTTCTTTGTTAGATTAATTCCTAAGTATTTCTCCTTTATTTTTGAATGCTATTGTGAAGAGTATTACTTCTCTAATTTCTCTCTTGGATAGGTATAAATTACCAAAACTGAATCAAGAAAATAAAAAAATAAAAACCTCTGAATAACCCAATATCAGCCAATGAAATTGAAAATGTAATAACAAATCTACCCACAAAGGAAAGCCTGTGTCCTGACGGATTCACAGCTGTATTTTACAAGAAATTTAGAGAAGATTTAACCCTGATACTCCTCAAACACTTCAATGAAACTGGAAAGGAAGCAATACTCTCAAAATCATGCCTGGAGGCAAATATTACCAAAACCTGAGACAGACTGAATCAAAAAAAGATAATTATAGGCCAATCTCTCTCATGAACATTGATGCAAATATCTTCAATAAAATTCTAACAAGAGGCTGGGGAGATAGCTCAGTAGAATAAGCACTTGACTGGCAAGTGTAAAGGTCTGAGCTCAATCCCTGGTTCTGAAGAAAAGTGCTAGCAAATAGAATACAGCAAATCATCAAAAAGATTATACACCACAACCAAGTAGGATTCATCTCAGGGATATAAGAATGTTTTAATATACAAGCATGTATAAATGTAATACACATTATCATTAGAGCCAAAAACAAGAACATAATTAATTTTCTGAAATCCTCTTCAATCTTTTTTCAGAGTATTATAATTTTCATTGTATAGATCTTTGACTTTCTTTGTTAGATTAATTCCTAAGTATTTCTCCTTTTTTTTAATGCTATTGAGTATTATTTCTCTAATTTCCCTTTCAATGAGTTTATTGTCTGTGTAGAGTAATGCTGTTGAGTTCTTGGTGTTAACTTTGTATCCTACTATGTTACTGAATTTATTTATTAATTCAAGGCTCTTTTGGTAGATTTTTGAGTCTTCCATGTACAGTAACATGTCATCTTCTAATAGTGATAATTCCACTTTCTTTTTGCCTAATCTTATTCATTTTATCTCTCTTATCTAGTGGCTCTGGCTAATGTTTCCTGAACTATATTAAATAGGAGTAGTGATAGTATACCTCCTTTTCTTCTACCTGATTTTAGAGTAAAAGCTTTCCATTTTTCTCCATTTAGGATGATGTTGGCTGTTGGTGTGTCATAGATGGCTTTTATCAGATTGAAGGATAGGCCTTCTGTTCCAATTTTTTGTAGGACTTTTATCATAAATGAGTGCGTATTTTGTCAGAAGCTTTTTCTGTATCTATTGAGAGGATCATTAAAAACATCACCTATCCCAACTATACTAAAAAGATATTTCATTTTGAGACCCCTTTGTATAAGTTTCACAGGAACACACTAGTCATGATAAATCTAAGTCAAGAAGTGGGTCAGTGTTAGGAAAACATCATAACTCCGGTCTATACAGTTTTGCACTCAGAGAAAGCACAATGTCTTTCTACTTTAATGCTTTGAAGTTTAATAATAAATATGAATGGGACTTGTTCATATTCTGCAAACCAAAGAGAATGTTTTAAAGTTTATGATTTTTCAAAATTATATCAAAAGCTAGCCAGAAGCAGCATGCAGATTTTAGTATGTATTGAAAGGAAATTTAGAGGCAGAATTCCAACTTGAGGCACTGTTTAGACTTGCTGCTTGAAAATGAATAAAACTTAAAAGGCCACAAATTAAAAACAGTGAACATATTAAAAAATTTAATTCAAGAAATTCAATAAAGTAAACATTTGTGAAGAGCTATTGACTCTTATGGTTATTATTCAAATGTCCTCCATATTATACACTTACAAGTATAATACACTTTGAGAAGGATTGCATTATGCAAGGAATATTCCTGACTCATAGGAGATGGAATCTGGTCAGCACCAGGAGCATTACCTAAAAAGATATGTTGTCCTTCTTCACTCCTCCCTCTCTGCTTCCTATCTGCCATGTGGTAAGCAGCTTTTCTCCCAGGACCCTTCCACATTTGACTTCTGGCCTGGAAGCTATTGACTATAAGCTGAAGTCTCTACAAACTGAGGCACAAAATTCCTTCCTTCTTTGAAGGGAAGTATGTGTCACCTTGTAGAGTGAAAATTATTCTTTAACATTTTTGCAAACCGTTGTAGGAAACACCCTCAGTAAGTAACATTAGTGTTATGGTTTATGCCTAGTTGTCCCACCAAAGCCTCATGCAATCATGGGGCTAGAGTTTGAGATTTGATCCATGATCCACTGAGATTATGTATTTTAGTACTGATAAGATTATGGGTCTGAATACTGGTGGGAATTATAGTTGTGGCCTGAGGCAGATAGGCTGAGGCAAAGAGCCTGATGTAATATAGAGACAGAGAGACAGACTGATATTGTTGCTCTTGCTCTCCTGGTTGGTCAGTTGCCTCTGTCGTGATTGTTGCTGTTTCACCGCCAAGAACTGCTGCTCTCTGTCATGTGCAACTCAGCCTTGGAGCTGGCCGAATACCTACTGAAACCTCCAGTAACTGAGCCAAATAAACCTTTCCTTCCTTCATTTTGGGTGTCGGGTATTTGTCCTAGAAACAACTAAAAAGTAACTAAGACAGAATTTGATACCAAAGAAGTGGGGTCATTGCTGAGACTAACCTGACCATGTGGATTATAAGCTTTTGGGAATGATGATCCCCTCATGTGTTCCACAGGAGTACTGTGGAGAAAAATAGGACTATCCTTGTGAAGCCCTTGACAGAATACAATCACGATAGGACAGGGTTTCTGCCCATTGATCCTGGGCAGTGGTGTGTCTCTGTCCCTTAACCCCAACCCTACACACTCATGTCTCTTCAGTGCTGTTTGACTTGAGAACCAGAAGATGTAAATATCACTAAGAATTTCTACCTAATTTTAGATTATTTTCTTGGGTAATAAGACAAGTCCTACATATATAAAGAATATGTCATACAAGGCTCTGTAGAGCCTTCATCATGACTGAGTCCTGCTGGCACCATATCACTACCAGGATTTCGAAGTCAAAGGAACCCACTCTGAGATATCCTGTTTTTTTCCTGACTTGTATACCTTTGTTGTGCCAGATTTTTATATTCTTGTTTGTTTTAGATCCAGAAATTGACAGAAATCTCTTAGGGCTTAAGGAGACAAAGACAAGAGAGTTCTATCTATAGCTAGGCAGAAATAATAAAACAAAGCAGTGCCCTAGTGCTAGTCACACAATTAACATCAACTTCTTGCTAGCATTCCCACCCAAGAGTTTGTGTCACTAAAGTCCTATACAATTTAAGGGTGATTGTGTCTGGAATGAAATATATATGAAAGGCACAAGTGTGGAAAAATTAGGTGTCAAAATTTAAAACACACATGCAAGTAAGGCGCGAGCCAAGCTTCATTAGCATTCCTGTTTCCACCCAAGAAAGTTGGGAGTGTAGCTCAAAGGTGAGGTTCCGACTTCGATTCCCAGGACTGCAAATAAAAACTAATTCATGTGACAGAAATATGTGTATAATAAGGGAAATAAGATACCATGTAAGAGTTTAAACAGCAACAAAAAGTAGATAGAAAAAAATATAACATGATACATGAGTGCCAGAAATACATAATAAATTTCTAAAGAGACAGCACAACTACTAAATGTTATAGGAATTGAGAAGAGAATCACAGCAGCACTGGATCATCTTAAGTGGCTTCACATAAATGGTGACATTTTAGGACAAAAATAGAGGATTTGAGTAGCGAAAGAATAATTTTATGTCCGGAGGTGTAAATAGAACTTCTCCACACAATGTCCTGGCTCATTGCCCTAAAACACCTAAATCACATCACTCTGATGATTTCATTGTATATTTTTTTTCAAGAAGATTCATAGCTCCATTCTACTTTGAAGGTGAAACTCAATAGTTGTTAGGTGGACATCTGATACCTTTAATCTGTTATTCCCAGCTTATGTTCAGCTAATATACTTCCAGAAAACTATCTTCCTCAAATAACAACAGAACCCACCACAGGTGCTTTGAGATCAATGTCTTCCAGGAAAAGTGATTGTGTAGGTCTCAGTGATGGCAAACTGCTAGAGTCTAGGTGCCCAAAATACCACCAAAAACATTACTTACAACAAAGTACCAACACTGCAAATAAGGACCTGCAAGATGGCTCAGCTGATTAAGCACCTGCTGAGGCAAGCACAGGGATGCAGGTTTGATGCCCCCGCAGTACACCACATAATGTGCTGCTCCCACCCGAGGGTGCACTGAGCCAGCACCTGAGACCAAGCATGGTGGCACAGGCCTGTAATTCCAGTGCTGGAGAGGCTGAAAACAGAAGGATCACTATGAGTCCGAGCTGCTCTTGAAGGTTCTTGGGGGCCATCAAATTAGTGAAACCCTGTACAGAATAGGAAGAGACAGAC
>PVJA010010245.1:40884-58223 GCA_004027025.1 Myocastor coypus
AAAAAAAAAAAAAAAAAAAAAAAAAAAAAAAACCAACAAATATCTTAATTAAATTTTAGTAGCTTAAGTGAAATTTATTCTACCAAATTATCAGCATATATTTGCAAGTTCTGATTTGAAATCAAGGGACCTCAGGTGAAAACATAGGTAAATTTAAGAGAACTAAATTACTGTATCTCTTCTAGGCAGAATTCCCACACAGTATGATGCCATGAATATATCACCTTATTTTACCTAAACTAGTTAATGAAATCTATAAATTATAAACACACAAAAAATGTCTAGATATAAAATCTTTCTTCACGGATGGGAAGATAGCTCAGCAGTCTAAGCACCTGTCTGGCAAGCGCAAGGACCCAAATTCAATCCCAGGTACCACACAGAGTGCTAGACACCCAAACCTGGAATGGTGGTGCATGCCTGTAATCCCAGCACTAGGAAGGTTAAGACAGGAGGATGACTACTTGTTCAAGCTGCATAGTGAGACTCTGTGCCAAAAATAAATAAATACTCTTTCTTCAACTTCTTTCTCTAAGTCCAACTTCCATTTGTAGTTTGTATAGCCATAGAGAACACTGTCATTTTAAACTCAGCAACACATGCTTTAAAAATATCACTCAACACCTGAAATCAAGCAATTATCTCTATTGATTACTTCAACTAAAATTTTCACATGGATTGCTAATTAATCTGCATTCTAAGTAATTTTCCTAAATGCCTATCACATGTAGACAGATTGTTCATTCTGACATCTCAATTCCAGCTGACACTATTTTTCACCCAGTTTCTGTGTCATCCAATTTCAAACTCAGGTTGAGTAGCATGAGATATTCCAAAGCTGAAAAGAATAACAGGGGCTTGGGAGATAGCTCCGAGGCACAAGTGCCTGCTGGGCAAGTGCAAGGTCATAAGTTCGAACCCTGGTTCCACAAAAAAAAAAAAAAAAAAAAAAAAGAATAACAGATATTGTAAAACTGAATTGTCATATATTATAATGTATGTTTTTCATTTTTCTCAGCATTAACAGTCATAATAGAAAACCTCTTCCATCCATGCTCCAAGATGCATTGAAAGGGCATCTTGGAGCTCTTGAAGGTGCTTGTGGAGTGCCAAAGAAAGGAGCATTTCCGTGTCTCACTAAACTGTAAACTTCAGGCTTAAAAAGTGTTACAGACCTGTATGTCACTGTTGGGTTAATTCCATATTTCGGTATTTAAAATGAAACACAGAAGCAAACACCATGATAGAAATAAAGCAATTTAATTTTTGTTCTATTGTTCTTGATGAATCATGCTCAAATGAAATTTCTTCTACTAATATTCATACAGCTACTTTCTCTTAGTTGAATGAGAAGAAACTTTTGTACTAATAGTATTTAGACAAGATAGCATGTCTCAATCCTGTGCTCTGAACAACTACTATGAAGATAACAATATGCAATGTATTAATTATTGTAACTGTCCTACTAACCCATTTTGAAACTGTCTCATTGCTATTTCTCATTAAAATTAATTTAAAAAACAAATAAGCTATTTTGTTAGAAACTAAAAAAGAAGAGAAATAAATTTTTGCATGAAGAAACAAATAATAATAATATTCCCAAGAAAATGCTTTATAGATTTTAAGGAATTTTATTAATTTCAGTATAACACTTTTCCCATAGAAAAATATGTATAAAAATATTTTGATTACTTAGGTTTTGCAACACGTCATCATGCAGTACTACAATATTTAATGACATGAGTTTGCTTTTATTTCTCCTACAAATACTGAAGACATCCTATGCATACAACTTCTCACTGCATCGTCTAGAGGATTCAAAGAAGTGGATCACTGAAAGACAAGGCTTGTCATATTCCCTACTGTCTTAGTTACTTTTTACTCGTTGCTGGGACCAATACCCAACAATCAAAATGAAGGAAGGAAAGGTTTATTTAGCTCACAGTTCATGGAGGTTTCAGTCCATGTTCGACTGGCCCAAGGCTGAATGGAACAGCCTCTATTTCTGAGAGCTGCAACAGCAAAGCTCTCCAAAACATGTACAAGAACCCGATGGGAAAGGAAGTAAGTATGGGGAAACTGTGTTACAACTGGAGGAGAAAGAATGAGCAAAGGCCAAGAATGATGTGAGAACTGAAGGGAGAAAAGATGCAGAAGGTGCAGGAGGATGAGGTTCTGAGAGAGGAGGTTGAAGAAAGGCCGTTGACCATAAGACCAACAGCTGAGGCCACACTCAGGCCAAGTAGAAGAACACTAAAGAGTTTGAAGCTGAGAACTTACTGGTGTGGTTCATGATTTAGAAAAACTACTCAGAAGCATGAATAAAAGAACAAAAATACTCTAAGAAATTTGAAGTGTTATTTAGAACTTATTTGTCTATCCTAATGTCCCCTAACTACATTGGTTAACTTTTATTTTCAAAGTTATGGTCTTTATTTCAAATGGTTCTTATGCAATGTCTCTTAGAGAAAAGGATCTTAAAGAATAGAATTGATGTCAATTCAGTGAAACAATTTATTCTGTCTCTGTAACATAATACTTCTCAAATCTCCCAGTGCTAGATACACTCATGCCTTCTCAATTATTCATTTCTCATTATGTAAAGAAAATTAAGCAAAACGTTCCTGACTGAAGAAGAAAAAAAGTAAAATTTAGAGCCAAGAATAAATTACCAAAAGTAGTAAGCACTATAGGTTTAAAGTGCCATTTAGAAAATGAACTCATCATAAAAGCAAAAGAAATTTACATGGACAAAAGCATAAAACTTTGCTTATTCCATGTACGGTTGTTCTTCTGCTCCTGAATATTCTCAAATTGTTTCTATCTCTGAAGTACTTTTACATAGAAAAAAAGTAGAACAATTTTTAATATATTATGTTGAGTTATTTTTTCCTTACTCTATAAACAGATTATATTATTTTCAATATCCCCATGGGAATTAAAGGTGTTCTTTAGTCAACTTACAGACTTCAGAAAAGCCGCTGCTTTTACTAAAAATTCACTTTCAAAATAACATTAAGTTCAGTAGAAAGTTTCAATTGTTTTGTTATGTAGTTGACAAATGTCAACAATTCATAGAATATAATATAATGAATATGTAAAGACATTACACATTTCTTTAATTCTACTCTTCAAATATTATCTGGAATGAAAATTCTTAAGTGAGCTTCCTGTTTTAGAAAACTCTTCCTATATACTAAGTGTATATGCAAAAATGAAAATAAAATATACAGCATATATATAATTTTAGACATCCTAATGTTTAACCATTGACAGAATTATTATCTCAACCCCTTTCTAAAATAGTTTGATGTTTATAAAAATCTCAACTATTTAAAGTCTGCTTCCTATTAAATCTGTAGAATTCCCATTTGACATCAGCACCACATAATAGAGAATTAGATTTGATGACTTGATAAGAGTGAGTTGTTGTACTTGCTTAAACTAGGACTCTGTAGAAGGATGTTATACCACCCTTATTGAAGAAGTAGCTTTTGACCAAAAATGCTAATTCCTGAAACATAAAATTAAATTTCCCTAAACTAAAAGAAACTTCTAAAAGTCAATAAAAGTAAATTAAATTTTTAATAAATTTAAAAAATTACATAGTGCTCCTTTAATGGTCCTTTAATGGTATATTTTGTTTAGTTGTGTAACTTTTTCTTTTAGAGAAAAATCTCCCCACCCCATGCCCTGCTGGCCCCGCCCCCAGGGTGCCCTGAGACATAGATTGAGACTGGGCATGATTGTGCCTGCCAGTAATCCCAGCATTTGGGAGGCTAAAAACAGGAGGATCACTCCAAGTTCAATCTACATAGTGAGACCCTGTAGGCTGTGGACTAGATACCAAATGAATGAATGAATGAATGAATGCATAAATAAATAAAATTTAAAAATTAAAACAAAAACTCCTTGTAGGAAAATCATCAATGATTTTCAAATAATAGAAATGGGAAGACAAGATGAAATTCAAGCTGCATTGTCCCAAAGTGAGAGATGTTTATTTCTAGATATTCACAAGGACTTGTGTAGTTATATTGGGAAAATAGACTTGATGTAAATACAGTGTGGATAACTGGATGGAACTTGTGTTATATCATTGCTTCAGTTACAGAGTCACACATTTTTATTCAACTTATTTCAAGTAATTGGCTCTACTTCCTAGCCTGGCCATATGTAACCGTAAAAAGAGGCAGTAACTCATGAGGGCTTGTCTAGAAAGTTTTTCTTCTCTGATAAATGGATTTGAAGTTATTTCTTTCACATTTAATACCAGAGCAATTTATGATTCTTTTTTAACGATTTTATTTGTGTATGACAGAAGTCTTACAATGAACCTAGTGCCACTCTTCTTGTAGGATAACTAGCTTGTTTTATGAAGTGTTTGAAGGACTGGCAAAATAAAATTATTTATTTTAACTAGGGCCAAATACAGCTAATGTTTTACATGTATATTATAATTAATAGGATTATTTTGTGAATTCAGGAAAATAGACATTCATAGCTTATCAAACAAAATTGCTTTGAATAATAAAAGTGAGGTTGTTTGTAATCTCAGTTTATTAATATATTTGTAAATATGTCCAGTGGATTTTCTAACTAACATAATAATTTTATGTAAAGTCACACACGTATTTGCTTTAATTAAATAGGACTTCCTGCATCACATTTTTATCCATTAAATATAAAATAATTTTTAAATTTAAGTTTTAGCTTCATCTCACTTGTATGCAACACATAAAACGCAGAAGGCAAATAAGGCCTGAAGTTATAACAAAATGTTAAAAGAGTCTTTTAACTTTAAAAAATACATAAAGTCTTATATTATTTCTAGCAATTAAAATAGTGATGACGTAGATACATATATTATCATTATCACAGGAAAATATAAATCTGGATTTGGAAAAGAAAAAGTTCTAAGATCTTCACTGAGCTATACAAAATTACAACATTATAAAGCTTATCCCACTATTGAACAAGGTGATCTCTGAAATTACAAGGCAGTGAATTCAGAACTATAAAAAGGAAATATTACTTCATAACCTTTAGTTAACCTGTAGCTACAGTTCCACAGGAGGTCATAAAATCAAATTCTGTAGTTGGATTTAAAAGCTGGATAATTTTATAGCCACTCATAATATCAGAGTTCAAGCTCATTTCTTTCAGCAGCTACAGTAGAATTCTTTGGTCGTACATAAGAATGTACAAAGAAGGTGGATGGTACAAGCTGTTGTCGTAAAGGTTAAACACTGGTTGCTACGAGTTAAGTGACATTGTAGTGTTTTATCTAACACGCAGAGTGTACTGAAGGAGAACAGACACCTCATGAAGCAACCTTTGTATTCCAGGGCTAAAAGTCCCTGTGGAATCTGCTCAGTGGTTTTCAGACTCAAAATATACAATAAACACATATCTGATATAAAATGATCATTAGATGGGCACTAGAACTTGTATTTCCTAGTTACTTGACTTTATGGACCTTTCATTTCCAAAATTAAGCTTTACTTATCCAGAATGCCTTTTCTTCTCCTCTGCATGATGTTTCAGCTTAGAATTATCCCATTACCATTTGTTTAAAAAAATACAAAATAGCAATGTCCTTCCTAAGCAAACTTCCTAAGCAACTGCCTTTCATGTTTCAATTGTCTTTAAATAGGTACTTTCTGTTCATCTTTAAACATTGTTTTAAACGTCATTTCCTCTGCCAATGGGTTGCCATTCCCTGCTCCTCCTGCTTCAAGGATCCATTATAATTGCAGTTTCTTCGTAAGTTTATCCATTGCTTTCAGAAGAAAATAGTACCTCGACTACCCTCACCACCTACCATATCCACCCAAAATATTGGACTTGTATTTCTGTTATTTATGCATTTCTTTCTTAATCTAAAACTATGTATGGATTCAACCCAGCAACCAGGCCCAGTGTGTGAGTGAGACCACCTGGGGCCCACCAGCAACTCATTCAACCCGATAATCAGGCCTAGCATGTGGGTGGGACTGCCCTGGGCCACCAGAAACTCATTCAACACAGCAACCAGGCTCAGTATATGAGTGAGACCACCTGGAGCTGCCAGAAACTCATTCGAGCCAGCAAGAAGGCCTGGCATGTGAGTGGAACCTCATCAATCAGACAGACGTTGTGTGGAACTCTGAGGCAGAGCTCCCTACAGAGAGGCTAGAGACAAGATATACCCAGCTGACCCAGGAGCAGAACATTTTGCTAGAGTGGCACAACAGGTTCATGTCCAAGGGCTGCAAGATGTGGAGCACATCAGCCAGACGCAAACCACATCCATCTGGACGAGTTTGAACTTGGTAGATTCAGATCTGGTGCTAAGGTAAGAACTCTACCAAAGCTCTACACTAAAGATCAGAAAGTAGGGCTATATAAAATGACAAAGAGAATGAGTAAAATGTGCTCTCAGGCCCATAGCTCACCTAGAACAAGTGCAGGAGACAACAGCATAGAAGAAATTGGAAATCACACACCTGAAATCTCTGAAATAATAGCATCTGAAGTAAAGAGACAACTTCAGAAATGTATAGAGGAAATCAGATCAGAAATAATTTCTGAAGGGAAAATAGAAATGATGGCTATAGGGCCAGGGAGATAGCTCAGGGGCACAAGTGCCTGCCTGGCAAGTCCTGAGTTCGATCCTCAGTTCCACAAAAAAGAAAGAGAAAGAAAGAAAGAAAGAAAGAAAGGAGGGAAGGAAGGAGGGAAGGAAGGATAACTATAATGAAAGAAGTATTAAGTGCTTTTAAACAAGACACTGATAAAAATAGAGAACAGAAAAATGATGGAATCCTTGAATAAGCAATATAGGAAAGAAATAGAATGTATGAAGCAGATTTGAAGTGCTATACAGGAACTTAAAACCTAATCATAATGTGGCAAAACCATTTCAATGAAAGTAAAAATAGACTTTCAGACCTTCTAGACACCACTGCAGCTAGTGAAAAGGTAAGAAAAGATCTCTTAAAAACAACTAGTATGCAGGAAAAAATAATTCAACATCTGCAAGACAATGCAAAGATGAGCAGCATGAGACTAATAGGCATCAATGAGAAAGAAGGAGTTAATACAAAGGATATAAAAAGAATATGGGCAGAAGTAATAGCAGAAAACTTCCCAAATATGGGGAAACAATGTGACATTCAGGTAGCTAAAGCATATAGAACTCTAAATAACATCACCCCAATTTTCTAAGTAGGTATCAATCACCTTGAAAGAGCCCAATTGAGTTACTAACCCCAACCCCCAACAGGAAGAGACTAGATTTAATCAATTTTACCTGAGCAATGGTGCTTGTTGTCTTATTGGTTGACCATAGTCTTTGACCCACTTCATGCCCACCTAAGCGAGTTTCCATGGTTTCCCCTTAGCCACATCCCACCTCATGGTTTTACACTATAAAAATACCTGAAAGAAACAGCTTCCTGGAGACTACCACTTGGTCCACCCCTCCTGTCCCTCTCTCAGACAGGAGCTTTCTTTCCCTTAATAAATATGTTCTGCTCATAAAAAAAAAAAAAAAATCAGGCTAGTTAAAACCACACCCATACGTATAATAATCAAGATCCCAGAAACTGAACACAGGAACAGTATACTGAAAGCCACTAGAGAAAAGAAACAGATCACATTCAAAGGAAAAACCATTAGAATAATGGCAGAGGTATACAAAAGCAATCTTTCAACTATTCTTTTGTATACAGCAGCAAAATATTTCCATCAGCATATTCTACAAATGGACTTCTCCTGCATCCTATGGGCCATGATTCTGTCTGGCTCTACAGGGTGGATATCAAGGAAACAGCAGTAGCTCAGTCCCACAACTGAAACCTGGCCTCCAGTAAGCACCATGGACAATATTCATGTCCCTGACATACTAGAAATTTGTGTGATATGACATGCCCAAACTGTTAGATGTGCTGGTCATATATTTGCCATTTCAGTATTTGTGTTATGTTTTATTCTTAGTAATTCTTTACTACCATGGAAACTTTTTCTTAGTTGATATTTTTGTATATATTAACTTATTCAAATACTATGTGAGTACTCTGAATGATTACAGATTCGTACATATGATACACAATATTCTGGCCTCTAAGTTGGACTTGCAATTTGATTTGAACTTTGGAATATTGTTTTGAAATATTTAATTTAATTTCTAACTAATTTATAATTAATTTTCTGAATATTGTTTAGTACTAATTCTTATTTAATGATTCATACTGTATTTTTGACTTACAATCTATTTATAAGACATGGTTGGATATTTTCTTCTAGTATTAGAAACTTTGAAAAGAAATATATATATATATACATATATATATACATACATACATATATGTATACACAACAGAGTTAGGACAGATATACAGCTATTTTCTCTTAGATCATTGAGAACAAAAGTTTCTACCAATATTGTTTACACAAGACATCAAGTCTACATCTTGTCCTCTGAATACTATGAAGACAACAATATGCATTGCATTAATTATTGTAACCATCCTACTAACTTGTTTTGAAAGTGTTTCATTGCTATTTTGTCTTTTCTTATTAAAATGAAAAAAAAACTATGTATGAATATATCTAGGTTACTTCTTGCTTACCTTTTGCTTTGCAAGAATGAAACATCCTGCAAGCAAGAGCTATACCAAAGTTACACCTTGTGTGTTTCATACCACCTCATTTAATGTTTTCAGTGTTCTAAGTGTTTACATTTATGTCACAGTGGAATAGCTGAATTAATATGGTTTGATGTCTACATGGGTGTGTGGATCTTTTGACAGTAGTGTATGGCAAGAATTATTTTTTGGCATACCTCTTACTAACATTTTTTATATAATTCTTCCCTCTCATGTGTCAGCTGATTACGGTTTTCTTGCTTGCTTTTGAATTTGCAGACCTTTGAAATAATAAAAAGAAAATTAATTTCCATAAAAATACCATTCTTACAGTATGCACATGAAATATGAAGTAAAAATTGATAAAAAAAAAAAGAGAGAGATTGTTGAAACTATCCTTATATTAGAGCGTTTTCTGGTTGTTTCTGGCCAGAGTTGAAAATATCATTTTGTTAACCTGCTTCTTCCATCTAGTGGCAAAAAGCAGTAAGAATCAAAGTCCAAAAAAAAAAAAAAAAATCACCATGATCATAAAATTACCATTTCAGAAAACACTGATGGTGACAGCTCATCTCTTGTTAAATTCTAAGTAAATCTTAATTATTTTTAAATTATCAAATTGACAATGTTCTTCTGGGAAACTCTCAAAGCTAATTAAAATCATACATATATGTACACATTCTCACAAAGATTTCATTTTCCTACATGTTGCTGGGTATCAAAACTCCACATTAAATTGAGATGATCTATTTAAGAATATAGCTACATAGCAGGGATAGGATGTTGGATTGGATAACTACTTAGAATTCTATTAGTTAATCAACTATGGACAAATATATGATTATTAAAAGTCTTTGAGGTACAACTGAGAAGCAGTGAAATTGAACTGTCCCACTATAATTGCCAGTTAGAATACTTTTACAATAAAAGGTAGCAAAATACTTTATGACCTAAGATATGGGGTCAATTAGAGGGATAGAAAGAGACAAAGACTAAAGAAGATAGAATCAGCACTCTGCACTGCTAGAGCTTCTTGAAGACATTAATGAAAAATCATATGCAATACATGCTGCAATTGTGCATTCTCAAAGGCCACCAGCTTATCTCTAATAAATGAGATTCGACTGCCCTTCTAATAATTTCTATTTGCCTCACTGCAAATGTAATTAATGTTTTAGAAGTCAAATGTGGGTTATGTGGAAATGGGAAAATAAAATGATTCTCTAGGACTTCAAGCTTTTTCCTTTTTGCAATTTGAGTGCATTAGTTAATAACGTGTAATGGTCATAAATTAAGAATGCCAAAGTTTTAGAATATGTTAAAACTATAGGAAGAAATACATTCATTAATATAATGATTATATCAAATTTAATGTTTACATTAAAAGAATCTATGCATTTGTTTCTTAATTTTTAAGAAGAGAAAAACTAACACAGTCAATTCCCAAGCTTTTAGTCTCTCTCTTCTCCCTCAAATAGAAACAGGCTAAAGTTTTGTTTTGTTTTCTGCTATGTATGGGTCTGTGGTGATAGAAATGGAGTAGCAGAAGTAGATTGGTGATATAAAGGAGAAGGTAAGGCAAACAAGATAGGATCCCTGGGCAACTCCATCTGAGAAAACAGAAGAGAGAGTTGGCTTCCTGGTTTCCTGTGTTTGGGTGGCCAGTCTCACTGGATAGTGCCAACAGAAAGAAGCAACTATCTCAGAGATTGTGGAATGACTGCTACTGTACAAATGTCTCCAAAACCTCACCCATTATCACCATCTTTTAAAATAAATTTAAAAGAGCTGTTGCCACGAGCAAGAGCCAAAACAGGAATAGAATCTGGTGGCTCCAAAGAACTGCTAACACCTGTGAGGGAATCAGACCTGATGCTGGTCATCTCATTTCCTTTGCAATCACAGGTTCCCGCATTACAGGCAAGTCCAAAGTGTGAGTTCTTTGTATGTGTTATGATGTGCTAGGTATTGAATGTTTTTCCCAACAAAGGAAGTGAAATTACAGCAACCTGTCTACATCATCACTGAAATTAATGTTTCATTCATCACTTTTAAAGAGAAAAGGCAAAGGAAGATGTTGAAAGGAAGATGTTATACAGTAGCAGTCATAAGAATGCACACTGTAGTACCATTTCCTTCATTAGAATCTAGGATGTCATCAGTTTTATGACCTTAGAAAAGTTATATACGTTGAGTCTTAGTTTTCTAATCTATAAAATGGGGAAATTGATAAAACAAACCACATAAGAATTTATAGATTAAATGAGAAAATGTTTATAAAATACTTGCCAAATAAATGCTGAAGAAATATGAAATGTCATTATTTACTGGGTTCATAATACACTGCAAATTTTTGCAATAAGTTATATTTAATATAGCATCAAACCTGATATTTACTTCACATGTATTTGTAAAATAATTTTTTTTTTCGGGACTAGGGTTCAAACTGACAACCTTGCACTTGCCAGTCAGGGACTTGTGATACAGAGCTATCTCCCTGGCCCCTGTAAAATAAATTTAAAACAGCTGTTGCAAATATTTTCACGTTGTAACTTACCTTTGTAAACAGGCTGATATTTTTTATAAGTTTTAAGTTGCCTTCAAGTCCAGGCAGCCAACGAATAACAACTAATATTGATACCTGTCTGGGTTTTCTTTCTAATTTCTTAGAAATTGTAGCTGCAAAGTTCAAGGTATTTCAAGCAATCTTAAAGAACACAATTTAAAACATAAGCATATAGGCCAGAAAATCTCTCATTAAAAACAATATCTGCAAAATCAAAGCTATTATAGTTTTCTAAAGTGCATTACTCAGTATTTGATATGATATTGTGAGCCCTAAGAAGTAAAACAAGAATTCATCCCAAAGCACTTGATTTTTTTGTCTTTAAGAAGGGCTTGGCTAGAATCACACTGAAATATGATTTAAACCTTTTGGTAAAAACATAGAAATCGGGTGTACTTTGATATGTGTACAGAACACGTGCAATATTAACTCCCTACTTGCTAATAGAATATTTATTGTAACTAAGGAGAAAGAAAAAACAAACTGGCAACACTTTCATATAGTGCTTCTGAGTGGTGATGCCTCCTCCCTCTTGTTCGCTCTTCTAAAGCCAGCTTACGATTAACTAGTGACATTTCACATGCAAAATAGTTTTGAAGTATCCTCAAGACAATATAGTACAAGAGAAGTTTAGAATATTTTAGATTCCTTACATGAAAGGTTTTACATTGCATGCTAAATATTTGCTTTTTCTTCCTACACATGGTTAGAAATAAAATCAAGAGAAATAGACATGCTCTAGTTTTGTAAAAATTAGTGTACTGTACATAGAATTGTTCTTGCAGAATATCAAGCCTCTGTATTTTTCCCACCATGGAACACAAAACTTTGTGCTGAATACTCTGACATTTCTAAATGCTTTTGTTAACTATGCACTAGCAAAAGGGCCTCTGGCATTGAGCTTTCTTTCCCGTCTTTTAAAATGAAAATTCTTTTAGAGGCTCTTACAATTGCTCCTGAAAAATATTACTCCAACTCAACAACCATTTAAAAGCAACCCTTTTACAATAAAATAGTGTTTATCTAATAACTGGAAATAGTTACCCTTATAACCAATGTTTGATTTCTCTATAATATCTAATAAAACATTTACTGCACCAATTTTGCTATAACCAAATCAGGAGAAGAGAAAAGCAAGCAGAATTTTCATAATAAAAGAAGTATAACCTTTCTTAACAGTCACTTACCCACTGGATGAACAAATGACCAAAAACTGAGTCAAATACTTTTTGCAAAAGAGTAGCCTGCAGTACTTTCACAGCATGCTACAGTAAACTTTAGGATCAAGACTGCCTTCATTTATAAACACCTGAAACAAAACATATTTTCTGTTTTATTTATGCTTTAATATCTTTTCTCAAGGTTAGGGTATTGAGTTTCATTATTTACTAGGAAATGTATGATTAATGTAATATTTACTGTTCTTGGTTGTGTTCATCTTTCGATAATGACAACATATCTGTGTGACAAATAAATGGTCAAATAAGGTGGCAGGACCAGTATCACAGAGCCTACCTGTGAGAAGACCACTTGTTGTCAGTATTAACAACATTTGCTTCTTTTAAGGTTCTTTGTTCTTTAAAAATCACGAGAACATTATCTTTTCCATATTTCTACAAGTTTAAAGAAATATTCTCAGCAACTCCTGCAGTCAGCCTCTAGTCTCTCATATGACTTTTTTTATATACTTACATTCAAATTGGAAACAGATCTTCATTAATTAAATTACTTTTATTTCTCCATAATTATTTCCAGGACCATTTAATTGCAAAAACACTCAGCTTATAGTGTAGTAAGACAAAGGCAATTTAGGCACAAATCCTATTGCCAAGGAGCTTATAATTTAAGTAGGGAAATACCTGAATCATTTAGATGCAGAGCAAAAATGATAAGCTGTTCAAGAAAGACATGCATGAGAGAAGTTTATTGAATCCTGGGAAGAGACTACTCTGGTAAAAGAAACTTCAAGACAATACAATGTAAATATGTTCTACGAAAAAGAATTTCATTAATTCATTTACTTGTGTTTGAGCCAATGATTTTGTTGGAATATAATTTACAACTAGGAGGAAAGTGGGATGGGTGGTAATTTCTCTTTTCACTGATCAGAATAGAGCCAGTTATATGTATAATTCTGAACTTACTGAATGTTTGCAGGAAGCAAAATCCAACCAACACTTGTATCTGTGTGTGTGTGTGTGTGTGTGTGTGTGTGTGTGTGTGTGTAAAGACAAAGAATCATTTAAATGCCAATTTGATGAAAGAGCAAATGTTTGGAGAGTTTTTGAATGAAATCTATAGACAGAGGCTTACAGAATTATAGGATTTTATATGAAGTTTGGGCCATACTCTACTCTTGTGCAGAGCCATGAAAGGTGAGAAAGCTTTGGACTGGAAATTGAATGAGGCTGTCAAGGTTTTATTTTTTTATTTTATTTTTTTCTTGTTTGAGAAGTTTTGTTTGTTTGTCTATTTCTTTTTATGGTGGGCTCAGCCTGCTCTGAGGGCAGGGCTGGCGGAGCATGGGTGCCGGGGATCGAACCGCGGTCCCTGCAGCTGCCCAAGCTTTCCTAAGCAGGTGCTTTAGACCACTGAGCCATCCTGCCAGGCCCAAGGCTGTCAAGGTTTTGACAGAAAGCAGTGGAGCCTTGAGCACGGTGGAGCATCTGTGTTTGTACCACCAGATGTTAGTGGTAACTGCGGCAGAGGGAGGAATAAGGGACACTTGCAGAAGTATCCTGGACTAACAAGAT
Organism: Myocastor coypus; assembly: GCA_004027025.1. NCBI lineage: Eukaryota > Metazoa > Chordata > Mammalia > Rodentia > Myocastoridae > Myocastor > Myocastor coypus. The sequence continues at coordinate 54,834 of PVJA010010245.1, forward strand.
CCCTAAAACTTTCAAATTATTCTAAGTAGGGTAAGAAGACATATTACAATGAAAGTTTTTAAAAGATATGAATATAGCATACTTAATATGAATTTACATAAGGCAGAAGTTACACATATAATGCTTAAAGAAAAAGTTAACTAGAAATGGCATGCCAATGAAATTATCCTTTAAAAATTAAAATAACTTTTCAGACAAGAAGCGGATTGCTGGAAAAGTCCCCAATAGCAATGTATTATATTAAATATTAAAGGAAGTTATTGAGGCAGAAAAAAATGATAGCCCATGAAAAAAACATGAATCTCAATAGAATGAAAAATGACAGGAATGGTAAATATGTGGCATACATAAAAGTAATTTTTCTATTTTTAAGTTTTTATAAAGCATAAGTGATGATATTCATCAAAAATTAAAAATAGTCAAGTATAAGAGGAAACATATGTTGTCATAATAGGAGGTAGTGTGAATTCAAAGGGTAAAAGTTATAAAACATTTACCCTTTGAAGGACACATGTAAAAAAATGAAAAATCAAGCCAGGAATACATTAAAAAAAAAAAACATGTGCAGAACACCTACATGTCCAGCCCATGCATTCTGAGTATTTATAGTCAAAGAACACAACTCAATTATAAGTGGACAAAAAAATAGCTAAAATATTTGATATTTCAAAAGGAAAATATTTCAATGCCCACTGAGTACCTGGAGAGATACCCACAATCAAAGATCAACTATGAATAGCATAATAACATCTCTCTGACAAAAGATTTAAACTCTGATGAACAGAGATTAAAGCCTAGCATAGCAAAGTTGGTAAGAGCATGGACTATACCTCCTATTTACTATTGGTTTTACAAAATGTGATTAAAAGCCATTTTGCAAATAATTTCCCATTTCCTTTAAATCTAAACTTACAGTTAATGAATACTCAAGTAATTTTCACTTTTAAAATTAAATTCTAATTTATCAATGGAATTTTATGCTCACAGAAAGACTCATATACAATGTTCTTAGAAGCTTTATGAAAAACACACAGAAACTAGAGGTGGTCCAATTCTCCATTAGCAGGTGAATCAATAATTTTATAAATATTAGTGTATATTATAATTAATCATTCAAGAAATACAAGTTAGAACAATACTGGATTCCATCTCACCCCAGAGAGAATGGCTATCACCAAGAAGTCAACCAATAACAAATGCTTGTGGGGCTGAGGGGCAAAAGGAACCCTTCTGCCCTGTTGGTGAGAGTGTAGACTGATCAACCACTATGGAAATCAGTGTGAAGATTCTTTAGGAAACTAAGATTAGAGGCCCATTTGACCTAGCTATTTCTCTTCTGGGTATATTTCCAGAAGAATTGAAAACATCATACCCCAGCAATATATGTGCACCCATCTTTACAGCAGCACAATTTGCCATAGCTAAATCTTGGAAACAACCCAAATGCCCATCAATTAAGGAAAAGATTAAAAAGATGTGGCATTTTTATACAATGTAGTACTACTCACCTTTAAAGGAAGATAAACCCAAGACTTTCATGAGTAAACAGATGCAACTATAGACACTCATAATTGAAACAAATCAGATCCTCATACATAAACATCATATTGTTTCCCTAAGGTAAGAAACTGAAAGAGTAAATAAAATATGAAAGGTACAATAGATATTGCAAAAATGAAAGAAATTGCTCAGTAGGAAACAATTTGGGTGAGGGGAAAAACAAAAATGAAAAGTAGAGAAATTAATACATATATATATATACATACATCTATGTATATATATGTATATATATATATATATATATATATTAGCTAATATAATGTAGTACTAATTTCTATTAGTTTGCTGAAAGGAACAGGTAATGCTTAATTTTTTTATCAATTTTGCATGCCTGTATGTGGTAATTTGAACAACTATTTTGAAGATAACACTATGCAATATAACAATGACTATTGATTTCCTGTCATATTATTTTTGAAATTCTATATCATTTTAATGCTTTTTACATACTTTGCTCTTTAAAATAAAAAAGCAGTGTAACTGTACAACAGGTTTCTACTAAGAAATACAAAAAACAAACCATATTTAGGAGCAACAACGTGGATTAGCTTCAAATGCATAATGCTAGTGACAGTTTCCAGACACTGTGAAATCTTAGTGTTGGCTACAATTATATAACATTTGTTGAAGAGACAAAAAGCAGATTAATTTTGCTTTGGGTGAGAGGCAAGAACAGGGGCTGGCTGCAAGCAAAGACAAGAGATATTTTGGAGAAGTGAAGCCATGCATTTAAAGAATTACATCTTCTTTTGTCTAAATTCTACTTCAATAATGTTGAAAAGTAGATTCTGGCTTTAGAATACAGAATGGAGTCAGAGCAGGAGGGAGCAGAGCAAAGGGAAAGGCAGACGCACTCAAACATTGCTGCATTATTCAAGATTGCAATAATACATGATAGATAACAGTGGTTCTGTGCTAGACAGGTAGGAGGATGAAAATGTTAATAGTGAAATTCTTGACATATTTTAGAAGTGTAGATGCTGCCATTTGCCAATAGATTAGATTTGGATGGAACACGAAAGAAAGTTTGTCTTGAGTTACAAGAGGACTTGTCACTTACTATTATAGTTTACATCTTCAACGTTCTCCCTAAATCTCATGTTTTGAAAGTTGATTGACCAAGAGGGCACCTTATTATTGGTGAATTCACCTGTTGATGACCTCATGGGTGCGTGTACTCTTGGAGTTGAGTCCCTGGGGGTGTATCTCAGTCACTCTTCTCTTAATACTTGGACAAAATCTGTGACACCTCGAATTAAGGAAGGAAAGATTTATTTAATTCACAATTTATAGAGATCTCAGCCCATAATCAGCTGGCATCAAGGGAGAGTGGCACACGTCAGAGGACAGCAGTTCATGGCAGCAGAAAACAGCAAAGCAGAAAGAGCAGGAGGAGCAGTGGCAGAAAGCAAGCCTCTCTCCCTTCCTTACACTGCACTCAGGCTATGCACCCCAGGGTGGGTGGAGCACTCACACCCATTATCCCAGCATTGGCTCATGAATTAATTACCAACCCCAGAAGCTCTCCCCATGATTGTGGGAGGTTTGGGAGGGGGACATTTAGACTCAAACCATAACAAAATGTGACCTTTAAAGGTGTATTTTGTGCCCAGTTACTCCCATTTCTGCCTTCTTCCTGGCTGTCATAGGTAAACAGTTTTCTTCCATTATTACCTTTCACTATGCTGTTTCTGCCTTAGAGCCAACCAACCATGAAGCAAAATAAGCCTCACCTCCTTCAAGTTACAAACGTTGGGCATTTTGTCCTAGCAGTCAGAAAGTGACTAAGACACTTACTAAAATGAAAAAGGATTGGCAAGCATAGGGTGT